>JAUPMG010214848.1:2544-23391 GCA_031762675.1 Pachysandra terminalis
TTGGAAGGGGTAAGGTTTGTTGACAGTCCGGATAGGTGTTGGATTGGGGATGAGGTTGGGTCTTTTTCAGTGAAGTCTTTTTTTGTGGTTATTTTTCCTCAATCCAGTGGTGATGCATCTGTTAACTTGATTTGGAAGGCATCTTGTCCTTCTAATGTGTCTTTTTTTGTTTGGTTGGCGGCTCACGACAAGATTTTAACACGATTGATCATCTTATTTTCAGAAATTGGACTATTATTAATAGGTGCAGCATGTATAAGAAGGCAGCTGAATCTGTTAATCATCTTCTTCTGCATTGTTAGTTGGCCAAGGAACTATGGTCTCTCTTTTTGGGTGGCTTTGGTGTTTTGTGGGTTATGCTGCGGAACTTGAGATCTCTTTTGTCAGTTTGGGGTTGGAGGAAGTCTAGACGGGATATTCTATGGAATTTATGTCCTCGTGTTATTTGCTGGTCTATTTGGAAATAAAGAAATTTTAGAGTCTTTGAAGGTAAGGAGGTGTTAGTTGGAGATCTTTGTAGGAAAGCCGTGGCTCTTCTCTTTCAGTGGGTAAAGACTTATCCAGAAATTTCTGACATTATCTTTGCAGATTTTGTGAATAGGTAGGGTGAGTTGTAAAAGTCAGTAATCAGAGAGTTTATAGTTGTTATGGAGGGATTGACATCCAGTTGGGTGTTTATACTCGTACATGCTATATTTGGCTTGTAAATTTTCTCATATTTATACAATTTCTCAACTTTAATTATAAAAAAAAATAGGACCCTTTCCAAAAAATTTGACAGCTTTTAATATGCGATATATTTTTCATGTCTCGTAGTATTATCACTGTTTGGAAATTTTGCCTTTTTTTTCATACTTTAATTTCTAATTTTTTTTCTTTACCAATTTATATATTAGGTAAATTAACTGGAATAAGCTTGAAGCTTGTCTTTTAGGCACCAAAGTTTTATCATCTGCAGTTATTTGTCAGTAATTGCAAGATTGCTCACTAGGAAAATGAGGACCCTGTCCAAAAAAATTCTGACAGCTTTTACATGGGATACTTTTTTCTTAAATGTTAGTATTTTCTTTATTTAGAATGTTTTCTGATTCTTTATACATCAAATATGTCATCTCAGCCTTGGATGTTTTACATTCCACTCCATTATTTTCAATGTGAACTATTTATGCCGTTATACCTTTGCTTGCTTTTCTAACTTCAAAAATATTATGAAAAACATGAACTCATGAGCACTTGCCAGTTAAACCATGCTGATTCAGTGCTTCTATAGCTCATTTCTTGTGTGTTTCTGGATAATTTTGAGTGTGTTGCTCTGTTCTATTCTAAAATGTATTATCGATTCATTTCAGCTTATGCAGTCTGCTAAATGTTCTCATTGTTTTATCTGTACTGCAGGTTTCCCAGCTCTGTTGGCCGTTAAGTTGCGCTTCCGCTATGTGTTTCTTGAGATAATATTCAACAGTTGGTTTTGGAATAGTGTTATTCGTGATTAAGTCGAAAAGCTGGTTATATTAATTATTTTTTCATCTGGGGGGACAAGCATATATTCTTCTGAGGATCACATAAAGAAGCAGAAATTTCTTTTTGTTGTTTTCTGCAGTCTCCCCCCTTGATTCCCATTTGTTTCACAGTTTCAGATTGTAGGTAGAAGATTGGATTTGTAATTCATTTTTTTAAATTATACATGTAATGATGTATTGTTTGCTTGCCTATCTAAAGGGTTTGTAATTTATTATGAATTGTCTTGTTGTTTCTCTTCCTGAATCTTCACTTTTTACTGGTTTGAATGTTGATATGAAGTGAAATGCCTTCTTCCATTAATTTCTCATTTCGGGATTACATAACCAGACCAGAAAAATCCCATTCCTTTCATCTATTAGTTGCCTGCTCCATTTGGTCATAGCATTGACAAGGTTTGGTTGCAACTTGCACATGAGTCAACAACCAAACAAGTTTCAAAATTTTGCTTTCTTTTCTTCTTTTTTCCCTTTTTTTTTCCCTTGGGCTCCGTTTGGATGCCAAGAGTATACCAGAAAGTTTATTGGGATACATGTAGGGGGAGAGGTGTTGACATAGTATGCAGGGATGTTTGGGTGTGGTATTGGTGTTTGACCTATGTCTTATCTAGGTTTGCCTTTAGACGGCAACCCAAGGTCCTTGGCTTTTTGGGATCCAGTTAGTGAGAGGATTGAGAAGTGTGTGGCCTCATGGACAAGGAATTACTTTTCTTTGGGAATTAGGATCACCCTTATTCAAGCCTCTTTGGCTAATTTCCTGATCTACTACATGTCGGTCTTCAGGATGCCTACGGCTGTGGCCTCTCATATCGAGAAATTTCATCGCTAGTTTTTGTGGGATGGCAATGGTGGTAAAAAAGATCACTTGGTCAAATTGGACCTTGTGTGCATGGAGAGGGAGCGGGGTGGTTTAAACCTGGGAAATACTGTGGCCAGAAACTCGTCTCTTTTAGCCAAGTGGCTCTGGCGCTTCAACAATGAGCGGGATCATCTGTGGTGCAAGGTTATCATGAGCAAGTATGGCATTCAGCCAAATGGCAGGGACATGAGTCTGACTTTGCGGATCTACGCGACTAGCCCGTGGAAGTACGTTGTTGCTCTGGCCCCTCTTTTCTTGTCTATGGTTTGGTGGTCTGTTGAGGATGGCACTTCCGTGTTTTTCTAGAAGGATCTATGGGTTGGGGAGGAGCCTCTTTGTTCTCATTTTTTGAGGATCTTTAGGATCGCCACCAATCAGTCTTCTTTGGTCTGTGATGTTCTTTCTTGGTCTGAGTCCAGTTTGGCTTGGAATCTCCCTCTTCGCAGAAATGCTAGGGAGGGGGATTGTGTTGAGTTGAGTTCCTTGTTTACAGTCATTGGGGAGGTGTTTGTGTATTCCGAGTGGGGGGATAGGAGGATTTGGACTCCTGATCCTACTGGTGTTTTCTCGTGTCGATCTTTCTTCAGTCAGTTTCGCCCAGATCGGGTTGGGCCCCCGGCTTCTTTCTCGACTCGGTCCTTGTGGTCTCCCCCCCCCATCCCTCCTAGAGTCAAAGCATTCACGTGGGTTGCATTATTATTTCGGATTAGCACAACGGACATGCTCCAAAGAAGGAGGAGGTTCATGGCCCTTTCTCCTAACATGTGCTTCCTGTGCAGAGCGGCGGATGAGTCTTTGGACCATATATTCATTCATTGTCCTATGTCTTTGAAGATCTGGGGCTTCTTCATTCGGTCTATTGGGAGAGTGTGGGTGCTACCGGAGGGTATCTGCCAGTTACTGGATCAGTGGAGTTTTCCAGGTTTTGCTGAGAGGGACAGGATTCTTTTTCAGATGGTGTTCCAGGCTATTCTTTGGCATGTTTGGAGGGAGCGGAACCAGAGGATTTTTGTAGATTTGTCGTCCTCGACCACGAGTGTGATTGAGGGGATCATGTCTTCCGTTGCCTCTTGGGCCTCAGTTCGGGGTCAGTTTGCTGGTCTTTCAGCAGTGAATATTGTGCGGGAGTGGTATTCGATCTCCACGGTTAATGGTCGTTCTCATTTCAGACAGGTAATCCAGGACCCTATCCCGGTGGGGGTGAAGCTGTCCTATGTTGCTTTCATCCCGGTTCCCTCCAGTTTTTCTGAGATCAGCTGTGTTTTCAAGGATCATGTTGATAGACCCATTTTGTGTTCTCTGGTCCGACTGTGGTGAGTGAGCTGGCGCGGACCGAGCTGTTGGCTTTAGTGACTGGTTTGAGGTATGGCAGAGCTCAGGGCTTTCTCAACCTAGTGGTTGAGTGTGCTGCATCTTACATTGTCGATTGGTTGGAGGAGCCTGCCGGGTGCAGCTGGAGGGTGACTCGCTTGGTTGGCTTGGCGTCCTCCTTGGCTAGAGCTTGGAACATTCCGTTCCACGTGGCGCCGAGGGAGGCTGACCAGCTGGTGGTGGACCTTGCGAGGAGAGGTGCTAGTCGCGATGCTATGTTCTCAAGGGATTTGGATCTTGACATGGTTGGTGACTAGTTTGTTCCGCATGCGCATATGGGTTTAGGCTTTCTCTAAACAGTGGTTTCTGTACTTTTTTTCCCTCCGTTATATATATATATATATATATATATATATATATATAAATATACTCGTGACTTGTCAAAAAAAAAAAAAGTAATATGCCAGAAAGTAATATGTTGGAAAGTGAAGTTTAATTTTCCTGGACGTTGTTTGGTTGGACCAATAAAATTTACAGGACAGAAAATCTTGATTTTGATGTTTGGTTAATAGGAATGAACGAGAAAAGTTTTTCATCTACCCATTTTACCCTTCACCGGGAAGAATGAAGCTTTAGTGGTGAAGGGTAGAGTGAGGAGTGTGCTCCTTCTCCTTATCTTTTTCTTTTCCTTTCCCATAATCTCCAGGGTTTGAGTTTTAGAAGAAAAATGGAGAGCGTCAGAAGAGCATCTCATGCAGGATCCTGGTACACTGATGACCGTAAGTTGCCATTCCCGAGTTTGAAATTCCTTTACGTTCTCAATTTCCATATTTTCCTTCCTTACCTTCATATGTATTCAATTTCAGTCATTGTTTTGAATGTTTTAAGATATTATCAATCAGAATTGCTGCTGCTGTTGTTGTCTGTTAGTTGTTCAAATTGTTACTGTAATTGCTGCTTCCCTTCATCTGTTTTCAATTTCTGTCATTGTTTTGAATGTTTTGTTTTAAGATATTATCAAACAGAATTGCTCTTGCTGTTGCTGTTGTTGTCTGTTAGTTGTTCAAATTGTTACTGTAATTGCTGTTGCCTGAAATTTAATTGGATATATTAATAGTTGAATAATGCTTGTCACTAGAACGAGTATTGATTCTTCAAAGAAATTAAGGAGCCCAAGTCTGACTTTAGGCAAATATGTTTTGTTAAAGTTGAATTTTGTTGATGGCGGATGAAAATTTAGTGTAGAACTGATAGAAATATGAATGTATATATTGAGTTGGTTTACATGAGTAGTGATCACTGGTCTAGTACTTTATAATATCAAAAGGTTTTTCCATGTTGAAGCTTCCAATTTCAATACATCAAAAAGCCTGTTTTTATGCAATTTTACCAATGGTGACTTTTTTTTTTCTTCATGATATTTAAATATAGTTATGATGCTGCTTGAGATCTTTGGCAGCTGATGAAGTCATACACTTATGATTGTGCAAATGGAAATCCCTGTTTGTTTGTCAAGTGTATAGGTTTTGAAGAATTTTCAGTTAGTGCTGATGTTTAATTTTTTATTTTACGATTTCAATTGTATTAAACTAAAGTTTGACGATTCTAGTTCAAATAAAAAGGACGGAAATCAGTAGGTATTGAGAGCTACTTATTGGTGACGCACAAGTTGTTCAAATCCGAAAGAAAATGGGGGATTTTGTCGTTTGTAGCGCTGTTGCTCATGCTAATGATAAAGCATATTTCTGCTTTGTCCAATGCTTACTTGGGAATTAAGTTTTCTAGAGCATATACAAACACAAATACCCAAAAATAATGAAGTATCCGAGCTAGTTGGGGTTGGCAACAAAAATATTATCCCACCATTCAAACCTATAAAAAACCGTATCTTCAATTAGCTCATGTGCCATCAAATCATTTCTAATTGCCTCCATCCAACTCAGTGAGCTTGTGTACCTTCTCATAGGAACCTCCATAAGTCTTTATTTAAGATGCCCAAAACCATTTCAGTTGATTTTCCGTACTTTTTTCACCTACTGGGGGATTCCTAGACTCTTTCAGATACACTCATTCCTTATCTGTCTTGGTCATCCTGCAATCCAACCTATTATTTCCATCTCAGCTATGCTTACAGCTTATCCTATAAACTTTTTGCTTCTTAGTTACCTAACATTCTGATTTATACATCATAGATAATCTAATAGCTGTCTTATAGAATTTACCTTTCAATTTATGTGGAATCTGTTGGTCATGCAACAATGTTTACCCTTCAACACATTTTTCTATTGAAGACTAGAATATTGAGTATCTTGAAGCAAAGCTGAGATTGATTCTAGATTTGCCAAAGGGACCAATAAGGAGAAGAAATGCCATTAACTATAATCAAGTTCATACGTCATAGGAGCTAGTCCAATGACAATTGGCACAAGAGTATTTAGGGACTTGACAACCTTGACGCCTTCCAAAAGTGCTTTACATTCAGCAACTAGATTAGAGGCTCACTCAAAGTAAAATGCTCCGACTTTTCTGAACTTACCTTTATAATCTCTAATGGCATAACCTCCTGAAGAATGACTAGGATTACCCTAAAAGAATCCATCAGAAGTTAATTTCAGAATGCCAGCTAGCATCCTTTTCCAATAGACCCGAATGATAAGAGGATTTCCTTGAATTTTATCTCTGATGCCGAGTTGTTCGGATGGTAGAAACCTAGTAAAGTTTGATGAACGAGAAGGCTTGACAATGACTGAAATACCCCTAAGATCATCTTTGATATACTGAAAAATGAAGTTGATTGAGTGTATTCTCAATCGTATCTATGAGCGCATCTTTCCTTCCAAATTTCCCATAAGATGACCAAAGGGAGGGACCTTTTCAAAGTATTAAAAGTAGAATTACCAGTTGCAGCAGCCACATGAGTAATTATAGTAAAAATGTCTTCAAAAAGATGAAATGGAAACTGAATTTTGTTGAAAAAATCTGTGAAACATAAGAAACGATTTTCCTTGAGCAAGCAAATGATTAATAAGTGATTGATATCTCCACAAGCACTGTTTTCAAAGCAATAACTCTTTCTCAGAAGCATATTCTATCAACTAATTTTGTTTAATAGGTTGCTCTTAATGCATTTAAGTTGTCATGAACAATTCCAGAAGCATATTGTTACTTCTTTACAAGGACATTAAGTGTTTCTTTGTAGTGATCGTATAAATAACTAACTGTTAAGCCTATGAATTTTTCCTGCATCATATTATATGACTCCTAATAGACAAAATGGAGCAATTTTCTAGGATGTATTTTTAGCATGGTAAGATGGAAGGAGGAAATTCTTTGATCAAGGCATGGCTTTTTGTAGAAATCTTTCTTCAAACTTTGATTTGATGCAATTTGTGAAAGACACTCACATGGAAGGCATTAATCTGAGGAAGTGACTAAGATCCCACAGTATATATTTTCTAACTTTTGTAGAGTGTGCTTCTAAGATTTAGTTTCCTATTTCTTTGTCAGCTATTAATTTAGGAGAAGAGCTTGATGCATGGCTCAGGGCATCTGGCCTGGCCAAGTCTCCTGACATTAGAGACGTGATTGCCCGGTCATTTAGTAGGAATAACCCTCATACTTCATTTTAGCATCAATAATGTGATTAACTCATCAGGTATTTGATTACTCTTGTGGCGGCATTTAAACTACAGGCATGATGGCTATTCATATTCTGGTCATGCAGCAGCCTTTGCTTTTGCCAACATAGACCCCACAACCATGTGAGTCTTTTATAAGGGTTGATATTTTGATTTTATTGATCTCCATTCCTAGTTTGACAATATTTCTCTTGTAGTGTCATTTAAGAATTACATCCTTGTATTTAATTGAATTTATGCTGCATGACTTGGTTGGCAAATTAGACAAGAGCAGTGTGTGGAGGGAGACTCTGTTTAGTGGGATTCCCACAGATGAGTTTATTACTGGAGGAGGTAGAGTTTTGTTGTCTCTGATATGGGTTGTGGTGGACTGCCTTTTTGCAGCTCTCTTGTCTGTTTTCTGTTTTGTCTTTTTTCTTTTTGTGGACCGATTCAGCTTCTCGTCCTTTCTGTAGTTTCCCTTAATAAAATTTTCATCTTCTGTAATAAATAAATAAAAATTTATGGTGCGTGATGAGTTTTCATTTTTGATAATTTGGAAAAGGTGTTGGATATCCACAAGACCCTGTTATACTTTTGGTGCCTCTGTTGGCAAACTTTTTTCCTAAGTGAATGTTGGTGGTTTCCATTTGCCTGTGTGGTCAGGTCAAAGCATTTACTTGGACGACTCTCCTATATCAAATTAACACTGTGGATATGTTGCAAAGGAGGAGGCCGTATATGATTTTGTCCCCTCAGGTCTGCCTGATGTGTGTGAGGTTGAGGGAATCAGTGGATCATCTTTTTGTTGATTGTTGGTGGGTGAGACGGGTTTGGGAGCATTTTATCAGATTGGCGGGTATTGACTGGATGAGTCCTTGTTCTGTACTTTTGATGCTTTACCAGTGGTGCTTTCCATGTCTTGGGAAGCGGGGTCAGACCCTGTATAGCTTGGTGTTTTTTGCAGTTTTATGGGGTATATGGAAAGAGAGAAACAGCAGAATTTTTGAAGATAAGAGAACAGCAGATTGGGGGCTTTGATTGATTCTATTGTGAGTATGGCTTCTTTTTGGGCTAGTATTCTACCCGAGTTCAAAGTTTTTTCAAGAATGGACATCACGAGATGCTGGGATGCAGTGGTCCTAATGTAGTTGTTGGATTTTGTGGGTGTGTTGGCAGTGTTGGGGTAGATTTGTTTTCTACTTTTCTGTTTGTCTGGTTTCCCCTACTTGGGGAACCTGTGTTTTTTTTTTCCTTGTTTTCTCCTTCGTTTATGAAATCCTTTCATTATTCATCAAGAAAATGAGCTTTTTTATTAGCCATGAAATGCTTGGATTTTAGACGTGGTCATGGATGGCAACCATCGGTGAGTGTATACCGTTGCAGGCCCCACATTCTGTTTAATGGTTAAACTACCTAAAGTTTTCCTTATTTTGTTCAACTGCAGATCTGGACATTTTTGTTTCTATGAAGAAAGGGTGAACTAGGGTGCAATAAGAGGTGGTTTGGCTCGGGTGTGGAAGTTACTTGTTTTCCAATCTGGTTGGCACTTTCTGTAGGTAACTGCACATAAATGTTTGGTGAGAAAACATTTTGAATGGGTCCTTAGCAGGGAACCTACAACTGAATGAGTGGAGAAGGAAAAGATACCTCTGGAATTCTGTAGGGGAACTACAGCTAATTTGATAAAGAAAAAGTTTCCATCAAGGGACTGGGGAACGGATGTTTTCTTGTCTTTTTCTTGGATTAAATACTCAGCTGCATTCTAGTCTTTTTCTTGGATTAAATAAAAGCTCTGTTATGTGCTAAGCTGGTTGTTTTCTGGTAGTTTGGAAGTCACGAGGCTGAATCTTAATTACAGTGGCTTCAATCCTAGTCTGGGTCCCCTGGTTACATCGAAGAGGATTATAAGGGAGATCATTATTGTGTTGTTCTTTTTCCAGAATATTTAAATCTTGTTAAATAGGTTCAACACACTAAGCTGGCTGTTCCCTTGGCGAATGAGAATAGCTATAACTAGCTTCAATATAACCATTTCCACCAAGCCTGCACCTTAATTTGATAACACAATGGGAAGATGTTATAAGCTAAAATGCCCAATGTATACATCTTCTTCCTTTTGCTCTGTGTGTGTGTGTGCACTCCTGTGTATGTGTGTTTTCTTTTTAGACATTGATATTCACAAGTCACAATTTAATCATTGATTGAAGCATGCTGTTTATGACTTAAGTGTGAGCTCGTTTAAATATTTGTCTACTGGCTCAGGATATTTAATATATCTCAATTAGAAACCAGTGTAATTGCTTTCTTTTGATTCCTAATATGTGAATCAAATATTAATTTCAGTTCTCGTGTGTTTCTCCTTGGTCCATCTCACCACTACTGCACCACAAAATGTGCTCTATCAAGAGCAATGGTCTATAAGAAACCTTTGGGAGACCTACCATTTGATTCAGAAGGTATTGCAAGTTTATTTCTTTTTATTTTGCATTCACCTCTAAGAATTGCTTGCCCCGGCTTAATTACGAAGAAGAGGCTGTCTCATATCATGGGGAAGTCAAAGCCCTACTGTTTTTCTCTTTCCAGAAGTTTGTGTAAGAATGGACTTTTTTAAGCTTCACTGCATTCTGTACTTGGTGATGTTTTCTGTACCATTTTGAGATCTTGATGCCTTCATTCTTATTTTCAACAAGATAAGATGTAAACTCAAAATATTATTTCATACTTTATTTAACTTGTTCTAAGTGATGGGATTAAATTCTTGTTATTTATTTGGCTTTCAATTATTTGGGAGACATCTTAGCCATCTTTCTGAAGCAAAATTAACGAATATACATCCATTTGTATATCTCTGAATTAGTCAATGAGGAGCTTCAGTCTACAGGAAATTTTGAACTTATGGATCTTCAAGTGGATGAGGCAGAACATAGCATGGAAATGCACTTGCCGTATCTTGCCAAAGTATTTCATTGGTAATTCTATAGCAGATTGAAGCTCTTTTCTATACTTTTTCTTTGCGAGCGCTGACTTTTAGATGATCTAATCAGGTACCCTGTAAAAATTGTTCCCATTTTGGTTGGTGCTCTTAGTTCTGAAAATGAAGCCAAGTATGGACGGATGCTAGCCAAATATGTGGATGACCCAAAGAATATCTTCTGCGTGTCCTCGGACTTCTGTTACTGGGGATCCCAGTATGCTTCATTGACTGATTCACTCTTAAATCTAGTCCTTTTTAGGTCTTTTCTGGATTCCTTTTTCCATTGCTACTTCATTTTTCGCCGATTGAAGCAACTTTGTTTTTTTTTTTTTCATTTTCTTTTACCTCACTTATTTTCCACCAAATTTATCGTTTCATTGTTTTCGGAAATCCAAGTTTCTTGTTTTCTTTTTCGCACTTAAAATTGAGTAGTTAATTCTGTCATTTCATCTCGTTAGTGGACATTTCCTATTAACATGGTAAAGTTGAGAGTTACACTCCAGCTTCTGTTTACAGAACTCGGATCATATGTTCTATAGACTAGGACTGTGTCCAGATGTTTTAGATAGACTTTTTTTTCCGACTGGGAACTAATTGTCTGTGAATGGCATAGAAAACACAGAACAATGATAGACAGGGCATCTATGTGTAACAAATTGTCGTATTCAGATTTTTTTATAATCGGTCTTCAAAGGCTCGAGGTTCATTTTTGTTTCAGGTTCAACTATGTGCACTATGACCGGAATTTGGAGCCATCTATAAATCCATTGAGGCCCTGGACAGGATGGGAATGGATATAATAGAGATGGGAGATCCAGATGCATTTAAACCATACCTGGCAGAGTTTGACAACACTATTTGTGGACGCCACCCTCTCTCTCTCCCTCTCTCTCTCTCTCACACACACACACACATTGTGTCTGTGTGTATCCTATGAGTGAAAATATCATTTCTTCTTACTAAGCTGCATCAATGGGTTGCTGATTCTTTTTCTGTCTTGTCTAATCTGTTTCCTTCAGATGTTGAGGAACTGCACTACAGAGATAAAGATCAAATTCCTTAGATACGAGCAATCAAGCCAATGCAAAACCATGAGAGACAGCAGTGTAAGTTACGCATCTGCAGCAGCGGCAAAGGTAGACACTTGAAGCTGTAAGAACTAATAATCCAGTGCTAATGATTCTACAGGGGTTAGAAACTTAATTATACTGTGTAATATCTATGTTATTGCTTTACCCATTTAAGAATCTGTTATCATTTGTTCCTTGTTTATAATCCAAATGTATTTCCTTGTTTTCTTCTATCACGCACACACACACACATCATATATGATTCTGTTCCTTCCTGGCTTATCTGATTAATGTTCATCATTTTGCTCATTTAGAAAGCACTAGCCTCCCGAGTCAGGATAGAGAACCCTCCTCCATTCAGGCTCTTATCAGATCATTCAACCTTTATACCTATTCATGTTACCCTTGAACTTTGTATATAGCTCTTTCAAATCCTTGTTCTCTGAATCAGATCCTCTGCAGTTGGCTTCAAACTATTTCAAATCCTTTATGTACATTGTTCTGAAATTCTCGTGCAAATTCGGAATAACTTTCCCACCAAGGTCCTGATAACAACAAATACTATGTGCCCAGCCCCAGCCCCCGGCTGATCCCTATCTAGACCGGCGATACCAGCCGGTACTGTTGATCCCCGAAAACGGTTAACAAGATGAGTTTAGCAAAGCGACAGGTATCACCTTGTGAATGGTTAACCACAGGGAGTAAAGCGGTTCAATAGCTTGTTTCGTATTGGCCTAAACTTGATATCCGTTCTAATACGAGGTTTCCTTGTATAGGTAGGTCAAATCATCAGCAGACTTAAGGAAGAGGTTCGAAAATCCCAAGGAATGGATCCAGAGATGGCACATAGACAGAGAAACTTCTAAGTCAAAAACTTTGAATCTATCAGCAGGTTCTCTTTGCTCAAGTGTTGTCCTCGTTTGAATGAGGATGGGGGTTTTTATAGCCAAAGTTCTCAATCAAGGTGTAAGTGACAAGTGTCAATCATCAGGGGCCAGACACGATATGATGATTCTACGTATCCCGGCCCATACCTCGACTGTCACCTATCACTTTATACAAGTGTACAAGCAATTTCTGCCTTGTGCTCGGTCCTTTTGATGTGATATCGCTTGTGGGTCTGGCTTAACTGCCAACAACCGTCATGGGTCTGATGGGACGTCTCTCTGGATCCCCCTTCATTTAGGTCTCTCGTTCCCCCCCCCCCCCCCCCCACTCATTTTTGTCTCATTGTATTAATTTTTTAAGAAGTTTGGGGTATTGTCCCCAAGCTTGACATTCTAAGGATAATGATTTTAACTTGATTACGAGTGCAATATTTCGCAACATTGGGTATAGTCACCTTTGAACTTATAGCACAACATAAATATGTGATCTCGGGTGGCTTTATACTTGGCATATGATTGTCCCAAAGCAATCACTTTTTAGGACTTGGGACGTAGAAAGAATTTCATGTTACTTCGTGACCAAGGCAATGTCATTGCTTCTTGGATAACTATTCAGTGTGTAAGGGTTTTGATGTAGTCAATGTGAACCTCTGTAGTTAGGTGAGGGTCATCACTCTTATCTCAATTTGGATAGTCTCTTATTGATCTCGAGATAGATCACAAAGTCTACTCTCAGATTTAGAATAAGATCAAATTGTCTTCTCAGTCTCGAGATAAAGTCTATCCTCGTACTTAGAATAAGATCAAATTCTCTTCAGTCTCGAAATTAGATCATAAAGTCTATTCTCGGACTTTAGAATAAGATCAAATTCTCCTCAGTCTCGAGATTAGATCATAAAGTCTATTTTCGAACTTTAGAATAATATTAAATTGTCTTTATTCAATCTCGGGATTAGATCATAAAGTCTATTCTCGAACTTTAGAATAAGATCAAATTGTTTTTATTCAATCTCGAGATTAGATCATAAAGTCTATTCTCGAACTTTAGAATAAGATCAAATTGTTTTTATTCAATCTCGAGATTAGATCCTAAAGTCTATTCTCGAATTTGGAGTAAGACCAAATTGCCTTTATTCAATCTCGAGATTAGATCATAAAGTCTATTCTCAGATTTGGAGTAAGATCAAATTGTCTTTATTCAATCTCGAGATTAGATCATAAAGTCTATTCTATGATTTTAGAATAAGATCAAATTGTCTTTTGAAATTCAGATATTTATACTCAGGCGAGAAAGGGATAGATTATGCCTGGGAGCCTGCCAAGTGGCTTCTCCTTATTGGTCCAATTTGAATATTCAAATTGAGGGATCATCAGTACTGGCTAGTCCGGATCCGGTACAAATACTCAGGCGAGAAAGGGATAGATTATGCCTGGGAGCCTGCCAAGTGGCTTCTTCTTATTGGTCCAATTTGAATATTCAAATTGAGGGATCATCAGTACTGGCTGGTCCGGATCCGGTACAAAAATAGATGGTTCAGTTTTTTTTTTTTTTTTAAATTGAATTGGTCGGACCGGTCAGCGGACCATTGTACTAGAACGATCCAAATCGATACTAGTATGAGCTGTTCAATTTATAAATTTAAAAAAAAATAAAACAAAACAAAAAATACATTCGATCAGTTGAACCGGTCATTGGATCGGTTGTACCGTTAATACCGGACCGTTTCAAATCAATACTGGTTTGGACCATTCAATTTATAAAAATAAAAAATAAAACAAAACAAAAAGTACATTGGATTGGCAGAACCGGTCACTGGATCGGTTGTACCGGCCGGTCTCTATATGTATCGGTTGGATTGGACCGATCCAAAGCCTTATGTTAAAACTATTGTATCGTGGCTTGGGATCGGACCGGTCCTGACCGATCCCGGTACGGGACGGATCGATCCGATCCTTCAAACCTTGATTATGGGTCTGATAGGTTTTAAGAGTGGAGTGTAGGCCAATCAATTATTGAACACGAAACAGTCCTTAAATCTGAACAGTTGGATTCTGAACAGTAGGATTCTGCTGGTTTTTCTATATATTAATTTTTTTTTGTGACAGAGATGTTTCCGAGAGATATTAATTGTAGAGTTTGAATTTCTTTCCAAGCAAGCAATGAAAGTAAAACAAAAGGCTTTGTTCCTTCTCTCTCCTCCACGTTTTCGTTTCCCCACTTTATCGAGATTGGTCACATCAATCCGCAAGAGATATTCAATATAGCGCGATATGTTATCACTTGTACGATATTTCACGTAACAATATCTCGAGAAAGAGGATGATGAAACGTGAGTGGCCGGAATTGTCCGAACAGAACCAAACCCACGTACTGGAGTCGGAAAAAGATAAGACTCTGTCCGAATATTCGGTGCTTTAACATGTATCTCAGGTACATCATCTTCACTGTATCCTACATCTGCAATATATGTTTTTGCACCCCCAAGGTTCAAAGTCTTGGGATCGGAGACTGGACCGAAACCCGACCGTCCCAATAAGGATCCGGTACAAATATTTTACGTCATTTTTTTAATTTAAATTTCTTTGAATCGGTCGGATTGATTGTAGGATCAATCGTACCAAACCGGTCCAGACTGATGCTGTTTGGACCATTCAATTTATATAATCAAAAAAATAGACCAATTGATTGGACACCATACCAGTTGTACCGGCCGGTCCATATTGGTATTGAATGCTTCGATCCAATTCAAAGCTTCACGTTGTTTCGGATCAAGCAATAATAATAAATAGTAAAATCAAAGATCAAAATAATGTACATAGATATACATGGTTCGATAAAATCTACATTTATATAAAAGAAAATGTTTCCGCTATATCAAAAACGAATTAAGGTTACAACTTATACTCCTAAATCCTATCTGGTATATGAGGCCCCTCAAGCCCCTCTCCCTTGAATGTAGAGAGTAGTAAATACGAGCCACCCACTATCTCTAACACTTCACGATACAATAGTTATATCATGACTTAGGATCGGCCAATACGGATTGGATCTGTCCAATCCTTAAAACCTTGGTTGCAATAACTCATCGTGCATCCTGGCCATCCAAACCGTGAACCCACCCCACTAAATTAATAGCCCCAAGTTTCAGATTAGTTTTACTTATGATTGACTCTATTAAAAGTCCATGCATCAGACCATCAAACTTCAAAGAAGTTTGATGATGGAGATTTGGCCATTGCAAGGACGAGGGTCCATTGGGTATGGTGGACCTTAGGTACATACACTGTATAGCCTCTATATATATATATTTATTATTCCAAGCAGATAAGACTTTCCACGTAGACGGTAGATCACACAGTGTACGCAGTTCAAAAGAGAAGAAAGAGTAATGACCCGCCGTTTGATTTGTATTTAACAATGATGGGGACATTAAGTCTGACAACTGACAGGTTGGATGGTGATGGAAAGGAAAACAAGGAGAACGAGACGGAAGCGTAAGTTTAAAGGATGTCACGTTATATTCACCTTTAGAAATGTGAAGGTGCAAATATAAATCGGACCGGAAGTTGGAACTGAGACAAGACAGCTCCGGTTTACCTTTTATAAAAATCCCGGTTGGATTCTTTATTTTATTTTTATTTTTTTTATGTTATTGTCAAACCGGTCTTAAACAGAATTTCCTTTTCTTTCAAAAATAGGGTCATTGTTAGTTGGTTTTTTCACCCATGTCTTATTGGACCGATAGTATCGTTCAATTCGGATTCGGTACAAAAAGGATCGGCTGCCTAAAATTTTAAATTTTTTTAAAAAAATATTTGATCAGTCGGACTAGTCAATACGGCGGTCCAAATCGATACCAGTTTAGACCGTTTAATTCACAAATTTGTAAAAACAAACGAAAGAAAACTTCATATCGATTGTACCGTTCACTGAACCGGTTTGGACCGGCTGATCCGTATCGATGCCGGTTGTATCAATTTGATTCAGAACCCCATGATACAATTCTTTGTATCGTAGCTTAGGACCGGATCCGTTCAGACCCGGTACAGGATCGGGTCGTTCTAGGGGTGCAACTCAGTTCGGTTTGGTTTGAGTTTACCTCAACCCATGACCAAACCAAAATGTAATAACACCAACCCAAAACTGAACCAAAACAAATTGGAAAACCCATATCCAAACTGAATTAAATTAAAAAAAAAAAAAAAAAAAAAACCAAAACCCAAACTGATTTGGTGTTTTGGTTTGGTTTGGTTTGGCAAAAAAACAAGCAAGGGTTTCAAGGGTGGAAATGGGTCGGGCCACAACCTAAATATAATTACACTTATGCTGGGCTGAACCCAATCCAAGCTTCAAGCTTTACTTCCTAAGCTCAAGACCACCCAAACTTATTATTTATTATTATTTAATAAAATTATAATTATAATTTTTAAACAAATTAAACTAATGGTAGAATTGATCCGGTCTAAAATCGATCTGGTCTACTTTCTTAAGTCCGACCAAAAAAAAATTGGTCTACCTTCTTGGGCCATAAGACTAATAATGAGCACTTCTACTTATAATGCATCGATTGGAGAATTATTTAATCCCTAACCGATGTGGGACTCTTAGTGTATACACACAGTTGGGACGTGCGTGGGGTGCGCGCGGCAACCCTTGTGCGGGGATCGAGCATCTATAATAAATTAAATTTAGGTTGTTTCGGTTTAACCAAGGGCTCAACCCAAAACCAAACCATATGTATGCAATCACAACCAAAAGCAAACCAAAGTCAATTTGATTTTAGTTTAAACAGAACCGAGCATCGAACCGGGCCGATCCTCGAAACCTTGTATGACAAAGTCGCAAAACCTAATATACATGTACTAATACGCTTTATATAGGTTAAAATCTTATACACATCTTATCTGATGATATACTCTATCAAGTGGTTAGTATTAATTGGTCAGATTATTCTTCCACGTAACCAAATGACCATCATACGAACATAATTAAATGGGTTAGTTGGCAACTCTAAACGAAGAGAAACCTTAACAAAAATAAATAAATAAATAATAAAATAAAAGATTGATACATTTTCACCGAGTATACCTTGTTAAACCCGAAAAGGAAAAAAAAATAGCTGTCTATGCCACGTCAGCATAGCTAAGTAACGCGGTGGTGGTTAGGTTTGGTTCGGTTTAGAACTTAAATTTAAATCAAATCAAATTTTAAGTGAACAAACTGAAAATTGAACCAAATCGAAATTCACATTAAAAATTAAACCGAAACCAAAGCAAATTTTTTTAAATAAACTGTAAATCGAACCAAATTGGTCAGATCGAAAACCTTATTATTTTTTATTATTATTTTTTTTAAAATAATAATAAAAAAAAATTAATTTTTGAACAGATTAAACCGAAGGATAAACCGATCCAGTTTACCTTCAAAAGTAAGGTCAAAATTGGTAGTCCACCTATATTGATACCACTCTTATTTATAGCACATCAGTTGGGGATTAACTAATCCCCAACCGGTGTGGGACAACAAATAGCAAAAATGGGGCGTGCGCACCAGTCCTGCGAGGGGAGCGCACGGTAGCTCCTATACGGGGCGCTGCTGCACTCCCCTGCTACTTCGGTTTGGTTATCGGTTTAGTTCGATTTTGTTATCGGTTTAGGTAAATTTGATTATTTTGGTTCAGTTTCGGTTTAATTCGGTTAAATAAAAGTCTAAACCATAAACCAAACTGAATTAATTCAATTTAACATTTCTTAAATCATAACCGAACCAAAAATATAAATAACCGAATCAAACCGATTTTTTTAAGTTCGATTTATTCGATTTGCGATTTTAACCGAACCAATTGACACTCCTAGTGGTTGTGGTGGTCCGTTTGAAAGAATAATAAGCGAATGTAAGACTGTTCGGCGTGTACGGTAGAGCCCGCTCCACCAAATCGTCTCTCTTCCCATAAGTAAGTAACGTACGTTCACGATTAAATAATTAAAAAATAAATAAATAAAAGAAGCCTTTTCCTGTGAATATGTGACATATCGCACCAGAAAAAGTAAAGTTAAGTGAACGTGAGACGCGCTCGTCAAAGTCCGAATCACCAAACTTTCCTTGTTTTCTTCGTTCACGACACTTTCCTTATATCTCACGATACGCTAAAAATATCACTTTCCACGAGAACCGTAGCATATAAGAAAATGCGATTTCTAGAAGTGGATTGTTATCGCAAGACACCGAAATGGTATATCGCAGCGAGAATATGACTTAGAAAGCGTTGGCTGTGATGTCAACGGTGTTGAAGAAGACTACGCACCTTCTCACGTTATTATCGTACACTTTTATTCTTTTTATTATTATTAACGTTATTGTCTCTCTCACTTGCCTTTTTGAAATGCCAATTCTATCCATTCCAATCAAGTAAAGCTCATTTGAGAACCTCATTTTCGCACTTGCCAAATCTTTATCCTAAAATTATTTGCCATGTGGCATTAAGATTAAGGTTTTTTATTTTATTTTTAAGTAATACTAAAAAAATTAGCCACTTGTACAATAACGGTATTAGTAATTGATTTTTTGATTAAGGTGAGAAGCCGTTTTAATGCCGATATATCTCTTAGGGTTTTAGAAATGATCCACGCCCATTTTAGTGTTGCTTATATTGTACTATTCCGTTGGTATCACATGAAGCGTTGTAGATGATTTGCTTTATGATAAAACATAACACACGTGTATTATTAGGTTTATATGAGTTAAAATATTTTACATATGGCTAATCAGGAGAGTCCCAAGTCAAATGGGCGATCTGGATTAGTCGGATCATTCATTCACGTGACAAAAACAACCAATAGAACCTATGTAGATAGTCCAAATTATCATACCAGATGGACGGTTCACCTCGTGCCATATGTCACCCATGTGAAGTACTCGAAACACAGTTCCTGATCCTACAACAAGGTAATTTCGAGAAAACACCGTGGGCCTATGGTTAAAGACCTGGAATAAAGGCCCGCTGCTCGGACCTGGCTCCAAGAGCCTCACTTAAAAGAGGAAACTGATCATCACAGGGTAGACCCTTATAAGATAAGATTATAAACTTTGAGTAAGGCTTAAACTCGGTAAAAGATTTTAGGTTCAGCTCGCAAAAGTTCGAATCGTAAAATGTTCGGTTCATAAAAAAAGTTTAGATTAATATAAATGCATAAATACTATTCTTAATAATTATTATTATATATAATATAAGATATAGGAAGATGAATGTATAATCTTATATACAAACCAAGCTGAACTTACCTAAGTCGGATTCAAAATTGTTAAGATAATGAGCTTTTTTTGAACCTAACTATAGAGCTTGAAAGTCTTAATAGCATGGTTTCAAGGATCGGGACGATCCCAAGCCACAATCCAAATTATTGTATCAAGTCGTTTTGGATCGGACCGATCCAACCGATATCGATACAGATCAACCCATCCGGTCTGATCCAATGATTGGATCAGACCGATCCAAACCGATCCAAAATTTTTTTCAAAAGATGATCCAAAAGTTGGATCCAACCGATCCAGCCGATCCGGTATCGAATTGGATACCAAATCAGCCTCGATACTGGATCGGCCGGATTGGTCCGATCCAGGATCCCCATAATAAAAACCTTGCTTATTAGAGAACCTTCACATGTGAGTTACATGCCACTCTAAACTTTTTTTTTTTAAAAAAAAATAAAGTAAACAATAAAGTGTTACCAATCACCAATGGATTAAGTATGGTAAAACGAAAGCCATATCTAGCCCAGTTTATCTGAAGAACCGCTTTGACAAGATTCAACAAACCGATGCTTTATCGGTAACCAAACAAGTTTCCGGTAAAAATCCTTTTGTTTTTGGGTCCACGTGGAGAATAGATACTCGGTTCGTATCGCCAGTCAAAATGCTGTCCCATCAACGACCCCCCAAGAGGTGCGTACGTCGATAGCATCGTCACTTGGGTATTGTTTCTCAAGTTCGGCGCACCATGATGGTACAAAACTAACAGGTATAATCATCATCAGACGGTCCTCATTATTTTGATCCAGTAGATCTTTGACTAATAACATCATCGGAAGAGTTCATTAGTTATTTAAAGTTTAGAAAAGAAAGTACTGTTGCTGGAAAAAATTTCATTGTGGACCTTATACTGTAATTTCATATTCTCCTCAATACCTTTGGCTCCTTCAATCATACCCAATAAATAAAGTTTGGTTACGGTACCTTATTTTTTTAGGTGAAAGGTTTTCTGCACTTTCTCATACCTTATTTTAGGTCGGTTTGGGTTTGGGTTTATATCACTTTTGGATCGATAAAAGCCAACTTGAATAAATTAGGTTCAATTTTGGGTTAGGGCTTTGGGTAACCCAACCCAACCTGAAACCCAAACCGAATTAACTCTGTTATATATATATATATATAAAGTTTGGTTACGGTACCTTACTTTTTAGGTGAAAGGTTTTCTGCACTTTCTCATACCTTACTTTAGGTCGGTTTGGGTTTGGGTTTATATCACTTTTGGGTCGATAAAAGCCAACTTGAATAAATTAGGTTCAATTTTGGGTTAGGGCTTTGGGTAACCCAACCCAACCTGAAACCC
>JAUPMG010215064.1:0-23390 GCA_031762675.1 Pachysandra terminalis
ATTCTGATATCAATAATTGAATTAATTAGTTTCAAATTATTACTTTTGGAGTAATAATGTTTCTGTTGACCACCATTCTCCCGTTGTGGAAATAAAGGTCACGTCTCTTGTCTCCATTAGACCAAAAAGGTCTATATTGAATTCGGGACGTGACACATAATATTTACCTTGTCCAAATTCCAGAGTGAAAAATAATTTTATCCCCAAACATTATGTTTACCTTATTCAAACTCCATTTACTACAATAACATATAGATTTTGTAGGTATAGGCCGACCAATAATATCTATGAATCATTAATATGTCAAAGTGTCCTAAGGTGAAAGTTGTCTAGGTACAAAGTAAATACGTGTCCAAGCATAAAATTATTTTTGATTAATTACAATATTAAATCATAAAACTTGAAATCCGTTACATTAGGACTTGGGATTACCTTTAGAAAAAATGAAATTAAGGTCTATACCTATTTATTTTTAATAAAATTAAGGTCCTATACCTATAATTTTTTATGTATATATTTATATCCTAAATTTATATTTTGTACATATTTTCATTTATTTTATAAATAGCTATTTATAGTTTTATAAAATTATATTCTATACATATATTTTAATAAAATTAAGATCTGACACATGTTTAATTTTTTCTATATCTATTTATACCCTAAATTTATATTTTGTACATATACTCTTTCTCTCTCTCTCAATCTCCTTATAATCTTATATTTTTATTTTTTCTTAGTATTTAATCAAAAATTTTTGATGCCCAGTCGAAATCATAAAATAAAAAAATTTAATTTTGAAATTTCAGCAATTAATGAAAATTTTCAATTTCGTTTAGGTAGGTAAAATCAAAATCATAAAATTTTGCTCTAAAAGATTCCGGACAATTTTGACAAAAAAAAAAAAAAAAATTAAAATTACTGAAATAATTAATTTTGGTTAAAATAATAATTAAAAAATAAATTATTTTATTTAAATCATCAAAATTTCATTGTGAAATTTTGATATTTTCCAAGAAATGTTACTATTTATTTTATATATATAAATAAAAAATATAAAAAAAATCTTATCGAAATTTGATTTCAGTCTTTCATACCAAAATTATCGAACAATAATTAGTGAAACACAATAGAGCTTTTTTTTTTTATTTTTATTTTTTATCATTTATAATTTAATTTGGCTCCCAAGAAAAATTTTCTATCTCCGCCCCTGATTTCATATATATATATATATATATCACCAACCTTAAGGCTATCCAAGACACCTTATTAGCCACAAACGGTGTCAATGATGTATCTATAACAACCCAATCATAGAAAAAGTCAAAAATCAAAAATCAAAATCTCTCTAAACTCTGAATAGACCACCATCCAAGATGTCAATATTTGGATAATCTACTCAACAATAATTACTTCGTTACTTCTCTTTCTACCATCGAATATTCTACTATTCCTTTCACCCCATATTGTCCAAATGATTGCCTAGAATACCACACCGGACATGAACATCCTACCTTCTTTCTCACCATTGCTCCAAAAAAGAAATATGAGAAAGCATGGCCCATCCATTAACAAATTTCTGTAAGAAAAAAGTCCAAATATGTACTGTCACTTCACACCATAAAGACGATGATCAACTGATTCACCCTGTTTTAAGCACAAAATGCAAACATGTGGAAATAACATCATACCCTTCCTCTTATTTTGAATAAGATCGCAAGTGTTACTTTTTATACAAAAAAGAAGTCTAAGATTTTGTAGTATTGGGAGCTTTTTTTTTTCCCAATAATTAGACATCATATATGTTAAAAGAGAGAGAAGAGATATACAAAGATTAACCTTAAAAAGGGACCAACAAATGACAAAGCAAGGATTGAAAACAAAGGATAGCAAAGAACTTGGAATGGAAATAGAAGCAAAGTGATCCTCCAGTCGGTATAAGATCACTAATGTAGCATCTCAATTCCTCGAAACCATGATTTCAAGGATCGGCCGGTCCGGACTGGGACCGGACCATACCGATCTGGTTCCAACCTGCAACCGGTTTTGCATGTCCGTGACCGGTTCTGGCGGTCCGACTATCGGTTTTTCCGGTCCGGCAGCCAGTACCGCCGGTCCCGCAACCGATATCACGGGTCCGGCAGTCCGGCGACCGGTCCCGGCCGGTATGAAATTTTGAATTTTTTTTTTGTTTTCTGTCCGGCAACCGATTCTGGTCTTTAAAACCTTGCACGAAATCACTCTCATCTCCTTTTCTCCCTAGGCAAAGTATCGGCTAACCCATTTGCTGTTCAAAGAATCAAGGAGAATAAGATGTTCGAATGCTTCGCTAGTGTGTGAGTGAGGTTCACCAAGCGAACGAGATGCCAAGAGCACTCCTACGTAACTGTGAACCAAGAGGTAAAATTAAAAAATTAACAAGGGTATTCGTCCCACCCTGAATCAACTCATGAAGGGCTTTGTGATTCAAATAAAACAATCCATCAAGCAACAAAGAACAAGAGAAGAACATAAATATAAAAAAAAAAAAAAAATGAAGAAAATGGATTGTTGTTGCAGATATAATGGACAAACAAAAAGGGTATGAGAGCTTTAGAGATTGAAACCTGATTTTTGAGATTCGTGCGAGAAACGAGCTTTCGGAACATCTTGTAGTAATCGTAATATTCAAATATGAGCACAGATCACTATCGAATGACGATAGCTATTGTTCTTTCACACAAAAAGAAAAAAAGACGATATCTATTGTTCTCCCTTTGATTCTTTTATAGAACCCTAAAAATAATATTAAAACCACACAAGGGTTCTTTCAATTGTAACTCAGATATAAATTATCATTTCAATACGTCCCTTAATTCAGAAAAGATAAGTTTTAGGGTAAAAACTATACCGTTAAGAATAGGGGTGCAACTTGGATCGTTTCAAACCGAAACCAGAACAACCCAAACCGACTTCGATTCGGTTTGATTGGGTTTCTAAAAGTTTAGTTAGGTTTTGGTTTTGAAATTATAAACCCGAATTAGATCGGTTTGGCTTTGGGTTGAAACCTTGGTAAAACCGAACCAAATTAAACTCGAACTCTAGTGTATATAGTTTTAAAATAAATTGAACTGAACCGAACCGAACCGATTTAAATCGAATTAGTCTATATGTGTATTAAATAAGATATATAAATATTATACCATATATTATACATGATATATAAAATAAGATATTTTATATATATACATATATACATACTGTAATTCTTAAAAAATCTAGTATTAACCTGATCTAATCCTATCCAAACCGAACCAAAAATTGGGTTGGGCTAGTTGTGGTTTAGGGTTTTCCATTTCAATTCGGTTCGGTTTCTAAGTTGGGGAATTCGGTTTTCAATTCAGTTCAGTTCAATTTTGAGTTAAACTTCATCAATCTTGGTTTGATATTGGGTTGAGTCAACCCAAACCAAACCGAATCGAGTTGCATCCCGAGTTAAGACTTTAAGACTTTGACCTAAGATGAAAGAAATTCTTGATGAGAGGGGTAAAAGAAAACTTATAGTTAATTACAAAACTAACGAGGTAAGTGGGAAATTCAAATCAGAATTTGATTTTATAGGTAAAACTAAAAGAACATAAATAAAAGTAGAGGAGAATCTGAAATAATAAAGATTGCTATTGGGAGAAAAATTTTCAACAACCTAATATTGCAAATATTGCAACTGCAACAAAAATTCTAGGATTTCAGGACAAAAATGCCCTCAATAAGTTAAAATAATGCAAACTCAAATATGCTCTTCTTTAGAAAGTTTCTTTTATTAATATTTTAGAATAAAAAAATAATAAAATTAAACAATCTAAAATAATAAAATAATAAAGTTTTTTTTTTTTTGATTTATTTAGTTGTAATTGCTCTAGTTATAAATCCATATATTATTAAAAAAAAAGTACATGTATAAAAGGCACTATTTTGATTCCCATATTAATTGAGGGAGAATGTTGTAATTTAAATGTATCCTGATGTAATTCTGGAATGAAGAATTAAGTACATCCACGAGTCATCCGTGGGCTAATCTGGTCTGCCCACGTGCTTTAAGATCAGAGTCGGTAACCTGTAATGATCCAATGAGGGCATACTCAGCAGTACTTTTTTGTGGCACGATATATATATATATATATATATATATTTTTTTTTGTCTTAACCACGTGGTGTCCCCACACCCAAATGGGTGTGGGACTAATCCACGTTCGTGGCGGGAGCAATTACGGTAAACCCCTGACCACGAGTGCTTTTAGTGGGATTCGAATTCTAGACTTAACTCCGGAGATGCCTACTAGAACCCAACTTGCTACCAGCTGAGTCACACATTGACAGTTGTGGCAAGATATTATTGGTCCAAAGGAAAAAAATCTATTGCTGACTTTTGATATCCACCGTTGAAAACCTGTTGTGCTGGACGGCGAAGGTGCACATGATCATACTCGATGCAGCATTTCTTCGATCAAAACAGATTTACGTGCTTACACAGATATATGGATGCACATCCAGTTCTACTATTCTTCAAAACTCAAAATAATATGTCATAAAGAGCATTTACGAAAGTATGAATAAATACACTATAACTAAAACTAAACATAATAAAAGTAAAATTGCTATTAGCTCGACCGGCGACAGTGGTGGCTGGATAATAAAATATTGTAATGTTATAAATACCCTATAAACTATAATATTGTAATGTTGTTAAACATATAAGTTGTTATAATTTATTATGTTTTAATGTAAATGTTAAAGTAAACAAAATACTATAAATGGGTCGTACAACGCTTGTAATAGGGGTGTAATTCGGTCGGTTTGGTTCGGTTTAGTGGTCATACCTAAACCAAACCGAATTACATTACACTAAACCGAAAACCAAACCAAACCGAAATAGAAACCAAAAAATTCAATTTTTCGGTTCCATTTTACAAAATTAATACTATTTTCTATACAAAATACATAAACACGTATATTTATATATTATATATAATTGACTTCGGTTTTTCGGTTCGGTTCGGTTTAGAAGAAGCCTTAACCGAAAACCAAACCAAACTAATTTGTTTTTTTTTTTTTTGTTTTCTAAACCATAACCAAACCAAAAATGAAAAAAACCCAAACCAAATCGACTTTTTTCGGTTTGGTTTGTTCGGTTTTCAGTTTAAACCGAACCAATTGATACCCCTCTCTAGTAGGGATGTACAAACAGGCTGCTCGAGCAGGCCCAGCATGAAAGCGCGCGTGCCGTTTGTGGTTTGGGCTTGGCACGACACGACCCGATAATTATTCGGGTTGTTCTGTGCCCAGGGTTCGGGACCCAGGCCTAGCACGGCAAGGGCATGCGGGCCTTATGTGTTGAGCCGTGCCGTGCTGTGCCCGACCATATAGGCCGTGCTGTGCCAAGCCTAGCACGGCACAAACGTGCTGTTTTGCTCAGCACGATCAACACATTCGTGTTGTGCAGCACAACACGAATATGCTGTTAGGCCCAAAATGGGTCAAATGTGATTTTTTTTAAAAAATTATTTTAACTTCAATTTTTTTTAATTAGGTATAAGTATATATACTTATATTAGCTTATATAACATAAATATATTTATATACTTTACTTGGTAATTATAGGTATATATAAATATATATACTTATAACTTAGTAACTTATATATACTTATCTATACTACTATTAAAAGCAAATACTACTTTTAAGAATATTTCCGTACAATTTTTTTATTTTTATAAATTCCTTTTTTTCCTTCTTTTTATTCCTTTTTGACGTCTTTTTTATTTTCTATAGCTCTTCTTAATTTTTATTTTTATCCAAATAAAAAGACTCCAATTAGGATGCGCCTACTTGCCCCACTGTCACCGGTCAAGTTGATAGTAATTTCATTTAACCCTAATTATAGGGCATTTATTTATTTATTTATTTTGAACTTTGGAGAATAGTAAAATTAGATATGCATCCGTGAATTTAGAGGCTATTTGCCGAACTTAAGTCACACAATCCGCCATTTTAAGGTGATGTTCTGGCGCTCAGAACGCGAATCCGTGTTCTGAGTACGGGAATGTCACCAATCTACGGATTGGGATAAATACATAGAAACGAGATATTTTATGATATTTTTAAAACTTAAAAACGGGATAATTTAAGATATTTTAAAAATATTTAAAAAATAGGGGTAAATAATAAAACGGGGTAATTTAGGATATTTTGAAAACATTTAAGAGTTAAAATTTGAAAAAAAAATCAACATTTTTGTTATTTTAGAGATTTTTTAGAAAAATTCAAAAACAAGTAGATTTTATTTTGAAAAAAAAGGTCAAATTAGGGTGATAAATACGACTGTATCTTTGTACATAAAATACAGTTTATATGTACATATATAAAGTGTATATGTATATATAGACACCCTGTAATTGTTCTGGATCACAAGTTATTTTCAAGTTTGACACTCTCGTGCTCTCGCTCTCCCTCCTACTTTCGCTCTCACACCCGCTCGGCGTTTTGGTGACTTAGTGCCGAACCACATAAATCTTGCTACCAACTAAGCCACACATCGGTGGCTAATAAGATTTTTTCAATACATGTAAAGAGATGTTTGTCTAAGTTTAGAATGCATGTTCTAAAACCACTTATATGTGGCTCAGTTGGTAGCAAGCTGAGCTCTAGTGGGCGTCTCCAGAGGTAAGTTTGAAATTCAAATCCCACTAGAAGCACTCGTGGCTAGGGGTTTACCTTTAATGCTCCCGCCCCGAACGTGGATTAGTCCCACACCTAAGTGGGTGTGGGGACACCAGGTGGTTAAGACCAAAAAAAAAAAAAAAAAAAAAAAAAGAATGCATGTTCTAAACAGAAAAACACATTATTCGTTTTTATTTTTATTTTTATTTTTTAGGGACTCAAAACTCTTATACCACATTTGCTTGTCACTGTGTACTAAAGGATAAGGTTATCAATAGCTTATTGTAATTCAAGCTGTAATTGTATAACCACCTTCTAGTTTCTAGGGAGTACTCTTATGTTGTAGATACATTCCAACGTCTAGTTGGATATTGTAATTTGATTTTATATCGAAATATATACAAAAGCACTTTACATAAATAGTAAGGTTCGAAAAATTCGTGTCTCATTGTTGTTGTTGTATAGTATCATAGCAAAAAGACCAAGTTCACTTAACAGAAAAATGGAATCATCTTCTACTACAGGAGGATCATCAGAACCTTACTAAGCTTCAACTCTTTCTAATATGGGTAATATTTACCGCGTTATTAATTTCTTTAAAACTTGAAAAAAACAATTATCTTCTTTGGCATTCCTAATTTATATTATTTTTTTTTTGGTTTGTATGACCTCATAGGCCTTGTGAATGGTGAATCCACTAATCCTCCTCAATTTATTTCATATGAAAACGGTGAGCAATCTTTGGATAGTAACCCATCCTATGTTCATTGGTACAAATAAGACCAACTTATTCTTAGTTGACTCATTTCCCCTCTAAGTGAGAGTGTTCTTGCACAAGTTGTTGGTCTACTACTGCAAGAGATGTTTGTCTAAGTTTAGAATGCACGTTCTCTTCTCACTCTAGAGCAAGAGTCATGCAACTATGTCTACAATTACAAACATTAGCGAACGGCTCCCTCTCCACGACTGATTACTTGAGCAAAGCTAAGAGAATTGCAGATAACTTATCAGTTGCAGGTCAAAGTATTTCCAAGAGGAAGATTTTATTCTCTAGATTTAACACTTGTTTCTACAAATGTTGCTACTCACAATGCCTCTTCTTTTTCAATTGATAGTCGTGGACGACCGCAAAACTTTGGTGGATGTGGTAATTGTCGTTTCACTCATCAACGTCAAGAGCAGAATTCCTTTTGTGCAAAGGCGATGCGGATCTTGTGTGATCCCCTTCCTTGTGAACCTCACACGAAGTTGATACTTGTCCACAGTTGTTCCCCCATTAAGAGTGACTTACATTTTTAAAATCTTTGGAGTCCTAGTGAACTTGAAACTGCCTTTACCATAATCAGCTTCTATTTTAATAAGTGGTAGCCATTTTTTTGGTCAGCCGTCTAAGAGGTTCACACAAAGTTCGCAGGAAAGAGAATCGCTGAAGTGCTCGGCCTGTTAAGGTTCATGTGTACCCATTATAGTACTACGATAGACACGTGTCACGTGTCCTGTCGATACGCACTTGGATGGACAAAGCCCGATGCAGACGATCTGGGCCCGGTAGACGAACACTAACGGCCACAATAGGACGTGAGGATGACGTGGCTTGACGAAGAAATGCTGGGTCGGGTTGCATTGCACCACAGGTTTTCAACGGGACAGTATCCTCTGTTATTTAAAACCCTGTGGGGTCCTTATGATGTAGAGACATCCCCGGGTGGGCGGGGCCTACCAAGACAGTATCCGAAGGGCAAAATGGTATTTTCGCTCCCGGGCCCACCCGGGGCTGTCTCTACATCATAGGGACCCCGCAGTGTTTTAAATCGCAGAGGATCCTGGCTCGTTTTCAACGGTGGGTCAGCAAATAGAAATTTTTCCTTTGAACCAATGATATCGTGCGTCACAAAATCGTACTGCTGAGCATGCCCCCACTGGATCATTAGTGGTTATCAACACCGACCATAATGCACGTGGATTGAACAGTTCAGCCCACGGAAGTCTCGTGGAGTATTCATTGTCGTAAATTACAAACCACAGTTACTTAATTCTTTATTTCAGAATTAACCCTAATATATATTTTACTTACAACATTGTTCCCTAATTAATATGAGAATCACAATGGTGCCTTTTATACATTTGCTTAATATGAATTCAAAGAAAGTAAATGGTTTTGGTTTGGGTTGACATCAACCCAAGACCAAATCATGATTGATGAAAGTTAACTCAAAATTAAACTGAACCAAATTGAAAACTGAATTCTCCAATCCAAAAATTGGACTGAATTGAAATGGAAAACCCTAAACCCAAACCAATTCAACCCAATTTTTGGGTCAGTTTAGATCGGTTTAATACAAGCTTTTTTAAGAATTCGGTTTTAGTCCGTTCGATTTGATTCAATTCAGTTTAAAATTATATACACTAGAATTTGGGTTTGGTTTGTTTCGGTTTAACCGAGGCTTCAACCCAAAACCAAACCATCTAATTTGGTTTTATAATTTCAAAAACCGAACCGAACTTTTAAAAACTCAATCAAACCGAACCAAAGTCAGTTTAGATCGGTCTGGTTTCAGTTTGAATCGACCCTAGTGGTATAATTTTTACCCTAAAACTTGTCTTTTTTCAGAAATTGAAGAACATATTGAAATAATACTTTATATCTGAGTAAAAATTGAGAAAACCCATAACAATAGAGGAGAATCTGAAAACACAAGTACACTGTAATGCTAGCAGAAGAATCCTTATGTAGTTATAATATTACGTTCAAGTTCTATAAAAGGATCCAAGGAAGAAGAACAGATATCGTCATTCCATAGTGATCTAAACTCATATTCGAAGATTAAGAAGATTACTACAAGATGTTCCAAAAGCTCGTTTCTCGCTCGAATCTCAAAAATCAGGTTTCAATCTCTAAAGCTCTCAGACCCTTCTCGTTTGTCCATTATCTCTGCAACAAAAGTACTCCATTTTCTTCATTATCTCAAGTTTTAAAATATATATTTTTTTTGTTTTCTTCTTGGTTCTTCGTTGCTTCATGGATTGTTTTATTTGAATCACAAACTTCTTCATGAGTTTGAAGAATTACTTCTCATATATAAATGGTTATTTGGTTAGCAAAGACATAATTAGTTTTCTCATAATGAGAATGAGAAGGACTTCATAGTGTAAAGGATCATTCCCGAGTTGATCCAACTCGGGATCGGATCGGGATGATCCCCGAGTTGAATCCGATATAAAATTAAACCATAGTGTAATGACTCTGTCTGACCTCGATACGGATCAGGCGATCTAATTCGGGATCGGCGAGTCGGATCGTCCAAGTCGAACCGAGTTGGGTTTTTAAATTTTTTTATTAATTTTGGATCGTCCAATACCGAGTTGGATCGATCGAGACGATCCCCGAGTTGAATCCGAGTTCAAACACTATGAGAAGGAGTTTTGAGTTTTTGTTATTGTAAACTTGTAAATATAATTTTCAACTACAAATTATTTTGGAGTGTTATTACCATATTTAAAAAGATATAATTGTGCAAAGATTAGGTGTGACAATTTTAAGAAAAGAATTATAACACAACGGAAATAAATTAGAAAATTTGGTCAAAACTCATTTTGTTACAAGCTAACCAAATGTGATCAAAACTCATTCTAGCGCATGGTTTAACAAATCAGAATTGGAGACCGGATCGATCTTGTCTGGTTTCGGATTTGGTTCAGAAAGTAAAAAAAATTGAAAATTTTTGAACCGTCGCCTGACCGGTCGCTGGTCTGCCGGACAGACGGTATTGGTTGCCGGACCGGTGGTCTAGACACGAACTGGTGGGATCAGTTGTCGGACTGCCCGTAACCCCGAGATACAATTCTTTGTATCGCGGTTGGGATCGGACCGACTGGTACAAACCGGTATCGGCCGATCCGTGAAACCGTGTTCCACCGCATGTAAGAAGTTTTTAATGCTATTTTTTAGTTTTCTAAAAGCAAGATTCTAAATATATTTTGATGGGAAAGACTACAAAAGACTCTAAACTACATTTTTGTCTAAGAAGCCTTTAAATTTGATAATAAACTACATTTTCACCTTTACTATGCAATCCATTGGATTTTTTTTTTTTATTTTATTTATTTTTTGTGACGTGAAACCCCTGATTAGTGGGGGACAAGATAATCCCATATATCAGATTAGTCCGGGGATTCAAACTTGGGACCTCTAGTTCCTGACCTAGAGATCTTGCCAGTTGAGCTCCTTTTGTATTTGTTTTGCTTAGTACATATTTATTTGTTTTTTTTTTCCAGCTTTGTTCATACTTGAAACTAGTATTTTGCTTAGTACACATTTACTTATTTTGTTTGTTTGTTTGCTTTGTTTTTTTTTTTTTTCAGACTTGTTCATACTTGAAACATGTTGCAATTAGTGGAAGTTCCAAAGAGCAATTGCTTTGCAATCCCATGCTTGGACGATGGAGTACCACAATGGCATCTTTACAAGAGAAAGATCCAACGCCTAAGTTTATTGGAAAAGAGTATAAAATTTTTCTTACTAATACTTGAATTCTTTTATTTATTTATTTATTTTTATGATGCTCTCTTCCTTTTCTTTTTCCCAATTATTACAATGTATCTGTGTGAATGAAATGTTATTTTTTAATTTTGAAATATTCGGTTCGGGTCAATTAATCAAGCTTAGACCCGCTAGGTTTTTCAAGGCTCAGGCTTGGTTTGCGAAAGTTCGGCTCGGCTCTAGTCTAATTAGAATTATTGATTAATTATGAGTTAAACCAACATTTTTTTTTTGGTTCATTAGAACCCATACTAAACATTTTGAAATTTAGAAAAGAACAAAGAAAGACCTTGAAGAAGGAAAATGTAGCAAGGATTAAAGTGGATAGAATTTGGTTAATTTTTCCTTATATCAAATCAACACTAAATAAAACGATAGGATTCTTTTGATATGTTAATATGTTTTTTTTTTTCTTTTTTATGATATGCTTAAACTCTAGAATTAACGAAATCGAGATATAATTGTTGAGAAAAATATAGTATTCTACATACAATTAATGAAATCTGTTTTAGTGAACAATGAAATCTAGCAGACCACCGAGGTATGGCTCAGCTGGTAGCAAGCTAGGTTCTAGTGGACGTCTCTGGAGGTAAGTCTGGAGTTTGAATCCCACTAGAAGAACTCGTGGCCAGGAGTTTACCGTAATTGCTCCCACCCCAAACGTGGATTAGTCTCACACCCAAATGGGTGTGGGGACACTGCCTGGTTAAGACGGAAAAAAAAAAAAAAAAAGTAATCTAGCAACATATACATAATTAAAAATTTAACAAAAGGAAAAATAATGAAATCTGTAAAAATAATATAGATTGTTGAAGGGGTGATGTTTGAAGATTAGAATGCTCTTCCTAATGTGAGTGAGTGAAACCAAAATATTGACTTAAAATGTTTTTATGCAACAATATTACAAGAATATTTGACTTTACTTGTAGTTAAATAGAAATAATCAAAAGAAAAAGAAAAGTAAAAATACAACAATAGTGACAATTGAGTTATTATTATCTAAGCTCTAGAGGATCCATACTTAAATTCTATTTTTGTTGTTATTGTTGCCTTTCTTTGGGAGATTCTTGAGAGAGAATACCAACTTTCTCTCTTTTAGGCTTGCTTTATTTGAAAATTAGAATGAAGAAAAGGGGTTAAACAGTCTCTAATGTAACAAAACTTATTAATTTGTTAGAGATATTTATCCAAAGGAAAGGTTATTTTGGTCTTTTAGAAAAAGAATAGAGGAACTTGTGCTAGATCTTTTGTTTTTTTTGGGTGTCTTGTACCAAGAAACAATTCCCTCTCCCTTTTGGGGACAAAATAGTTAAGGTGAAGAAAATTGGGACATAAATGACCTTTTTGGCTTTGGGTTTTTTTTTTAGAAGGAGAATACAACATATAATTCATATTTAATGTTTAGTATTGAATAATGTAGTTTGAAGTCCAACACAAACAACTCATGAAAATTCACACAATTCAAATACTTTAATTCCATATGTCTCTCATGCAATAAAATATTTGACCTCCATAGGTTGAAGGGGCATGGTTTGTTGGCACCATTCACAGATCCAGGGCACAGTGCTCACCAGGAACCATTTGTCCTTGAACGGACCGAGGTATTAACCTTTTGATTTTTAAATTGACATAACCAGCATCATGATGGTAGAAGAAAATTCCAAGTCTTAGGCTGTGTTTGGCTCGGCTTTTGCTTTGGATAAGTGACTCAATGAGAGCACTTATCTGCAACAGTAAAAGGCTATTTAATTGAAGAAAAGAGCATTTGGTAAGTATATTTATTTAAGAGCTTATGAAAGTTTTGGGGTACAATAGGTATTAAGAAAATATTACTAAAGTTTAGAAATAGCTTTCCACATAAGTGATAAGAGAAGCTTCTCCTTATGGGTAGCCTTCCTCTCTACTGCTTATGGAGTAAACACTTACTCATTATGTATGACCAAATACTTTTAATTATAAAAAGTGCTTTAATAAGCAATAAGCTGAAATAAGCACTTGTATAAGCCAGACCAAACGCAGCCTTACGTAACTTGTGCCTGTAACATTTCTCTTAATTCATTTACTTCCTTTTTATTTCTTTAAAACTTGATTCTGTCTAAAACAATTCTTCTTACACAAATTGTAGGGTTGTTATGTCTACGACAACCACGGCAACAAGTACTTCGATGGTGTTTCTAGTGTGTTCTGCACAAGTTTAGGTCAGCAACATGTCTTTACTCTCTCTCTCTCTCTCTCTCTCTCTCTCTCTCTCTCTTTCTATATATATATATATATATTTTTTTTTTCAATTGGCGTTGGATTGGACCGATCCGAGCGATACCGATACAGATAAGCCGATCCAGATCAAGCCAATGACTGGATCGGACTGATCCAATGACTGGATCAGACCGATCCATTTTTTTTTCTTTTGAAGGACGATCCAAAACTTGAATCGGACCAAGATCGGCCAATCCAATACCGGATCAGTGATCCGGATCGAGATCGGCCACACTTGTCCGATCCAAGATCCGGAGAATAAAAACCTAGGCTTTGACTAGTAACCCAACTTACCATCAGCTTGGAGTCAGATTCAATTTCCATAAATAAAAAGGCCCATATCTTTGCATAAATTAAGACCATCAACTAAAGCTATAATTTCGGCAACATTATATTTAGAGCAGAAGCCATAGGAAGAAGAAAATGCTCCTACAAGATCTCCTTCAAAATCTCTAATCTCAACCACCTCTACTAGGGTTACCAAGAGAAGACCAAGCAACATTCAACTTGACCATCGACATCCAGGCTTAATCCACAGAAGAACTTTTGGAGAATTAGTCGATATCCACCCAAACAACAAATCTCCCTGCCTGATCGCACCCTCAAAGCAAGTCTTTGAAAAGAAGGATCCAAACCCGGAAATTGTAAATCCACCTCCAAAGCATCCTTGACCGAAATATCAAAAAAAATAACATCTTTTTCATAATGGATGAAAATAAGCTAAGAAATCCAGTTTCTTCTTAAGCAATTAATCCAAAAAATTATCTCAATTACAGTCCAATATGTTTACATCATATATATGTAAATTATATCATACATATTTCTAGTTTTAGTCATTAATATGGCTTTTGAATTTTGTAGGTGGAAGCGAACCTCGACTTATTGCAGCCGCAACTAATCAATTAAAAACTCTACCATATTACCATTCCTTTTGGAATTCTGTTCACAAACCTGCTTTGGTATTCATGACTTATCACTCTTTTCTTCCACTTCATTCTTATGTCGATTGCTTATGTATATTTTTGACTATAAAACTACTTGTAAGCAGATCTTTTTGAGAAAATGTTTCATATAAAGTGTGTGATTATTTATTTCTTGCAGGATCTTGCAGATGAGCTTATTGAGACGTTTACAGCAAGGAAAATGGGGAAAGTCTTCTTTACAAATAGTGGTTCAGAGTCTAATGAATCCATGGTTTGTTCATCTTATCAAAGGAGTTTATAAATACTTGTATTTTTTGGAACATCACAGATGCATTACATCATAGATGAACATAAACTCTTTTGAGACGTTTATGTTCAAAAGAGTGAATATTCATTAAAGAAGGATTAATAAGAACGTCCCACCGTTGGAGTGCCTCTACGGCTATTCCTACTTAGAGGGTCTTCAAAAAATAAAATAAAAATGGATTAATAAGAACACCATGAAACATGGAGTTCATGAGACTTCAAGTTATGTTGTCTAAAAAATTTATAAATCTTATTTTCTTTTAATTTTTCTTAAATTTCTATGTGGATATGTAAGTGAGATAACAATAATTTTGAAAATTTTGATATTGAAAAAGAGAAATTAAAGAAAGGATGTGCAAAAAGTATTGAATCCCGGGGAGGTCAAGTGATCAAATCCTAGGGCCCTATGTATTTGCCTCAGTGCCCTATGTTTTTCTACAGATGTATTGTTCCCGTGCAGAGCCCGCACGTGCGGGAGGGTATTGAACCATTTTGATATACATTGTTGTGCCTTTCTCTAAGAGCTTTAGCTGTTACAGCAAACGGTGTTTAACAAAAAGGTCAATGTACATGTGAAGAGTGAAGTCAAGAAGCCTATGAAGTTTAACGAGTTGTTGAGCTTAAATACGATGGCATACGAATATAAAAAGAAAGACCTCATTTAGTGTTGAAGAAAACATGCATATGAATCAATAGTAAAGCTAAAATTTCTTTCAGTAATTAATTTATTGTATTACTTTTTTTTTGTTTTGGTTTATTTATTGATAGGTGAAGTTCGCTTGGTATTATAATAATGCACTTGGAAGGGTAAATAAGAAGAGAATCATATCTCGGAAGTACTCGTATGTCTTGATTAACCTACTGATCATACTTAGTTTTTTTTTTTTTATTTCTTTAGACGAATAACGTTTATTGAGCTAAACTTTTATCTAATATTGTTTTCTGACAGGTACCACGGATCAACTATAGCAGCAGCGAGTCTTACACGGTAGGCCAAAGAAGGATGCAATAACCATGATAAATTTATCTATTATAATGCCTATTGTTAGTAAGAGTATCATTTGTTGAGGTTTCTGCTTTTGGGTAAGCACTTTTGGAAAAAGTGATTCAATTGGAGCGCTTATCTACAACAACAATAAATTGTTTGTATTGAAACAAATGATGTAGGGTAAATATATGTAGTTAAATGCCTTTCAAAAAGTATATATATATATAGGAACTATCTTTAAAATTAGGGGTAATTAGATATAACTTTTGAAGGTTCATTAATGTATGTGTCATTTCTCAAAGTACTAGTAATGTTTAGAAAATAAAAGTTCTTCTCAACAACTTCTCATTTTGGGATATCTTTCTCTACTGCTTATGTATAGGTAGGGATGGCAAAGGGGCGGGTTTTGACGACCCAAACCCGCCCCTAAAAGACTCCCCCTAATACCAAACTCTATTGGGACGATAGTAGGGCCGTAGCGGGGCGGTGCGGGTTTGACCCGGTTAAAAGATTTTTTAAAAGTAAATTATTTTATTAATTTAAATCTTTAATATTTGAAATATATTTACTTATAATATATAGATTTATACATAAAATATATAATTAAAACATAAAATACATATTTAAAATATAAAAAATATATTTAAAACATAAATTACATATTTAAAACATAGGTGAATGGCAACAGGGCGGGATCGGGGTGGTAGCGGGGCAGGTTGAGCCAAACCCTAACCCGCCCCTAACCCGAGTTAGGGGTTACCAAACTCTAACCATTAGGGGCGGGGCGGGGCGAGGCGGGTTACCCGTTTAACCCAACCCGTTGCCATCCCTATGTGTAGGAACTAACCTATTCAACATTACCAAATGCGTTAATGGCTTAACAAATTGGTTCAACAAGTTAAAAGTTTAAAAATCATTTAATGAAACAATGCCATATGCAATCTAAGCTTCCTGATGATTCTATAATACTTGATAGAATTGCTGATGAATTCTACTGATTTATTAGCATTGCACTTCTGTTTCAGCCTTGATCCACTACACTTAGGCTTCGACTTACCAGGTCCATTTGTATTGGAGACCAACAACGCTAATTACTGGCGCGAACATCTACCAGGTTTCTACATTAGCCATTTAGTGCTTTATATTTCTTGTTTTACTCTATCATTTCCTCGATATTAGTTTTGTTAATGTGTATGTATGCGTGTATATGTATGTGTCAGGTGAGACAAAGGATCAGTTCACAACTAGATTAGCCAATGAATTGGAGGAACTTATTGTTAAAGAGGGACCCGATACGGTAACTCCTATCCTAGATTGCTTTACAACATAATAATTTGCTCATGTCGCCGACCTAATATTTTTTCTTTTTTTGGTATTAGATTGCTGCATTTATCGCTGAACCTGTCCATGCTGCCGGAGGAGTGATCGTTCCGCCTGATGATTACTACGACAAGGTTAGAAGTCAAAATCATAAAATTTGTTTTATACATTTTGGTGTGATATTTAGACTTAATTGAATGTCTAAGTGCATCAATTTATATTAAAAAGTCATGAACTATGCATTCTTATTGTACGTGTAAATGTGTGCAGATTCAAGCTGTATTGAAAAAATATGACATTCTAATGATGGTGGATGAGGTACTTTTGTGCATATATATACCCAAAATTAAGTTTCAATGTTATTAAGTTATGTCTTAAACATTTTTCCTTACCTCAAGATTAAACTTTCCTTTTCTTCATATTTATTTGTTTCAGGTAGTTTGTGGCTTTGGAAGGTTAGGAACAATGTTTGGGTGTGACAAATACAATATTAAGCCAGATCTTGTTTCATTAGCAAAGGTAAAATTAGACAAAACTGAACTATGAACCCTTAGAAAGAAAAAAAAAAAAAAATTGAAGTATGGAGGTTGTGCACTGATCATATTAGGAAAATGAAATTGAAGTTCTTTACAAATTGGGATTTCAGGGGTTTTCTTCTGCATATCTGCCCATTGGAGCAGTTCTTATAAGCCCTGAAATTGCAGAAGTCATGCAAGCTTATGCCAACAAACTTGGTATATTTAAGAATACTTACAAAATTTTGCAATATTTTATTTCTTCATTTTTTTGAGTACTACTAATCTTGTAAATATCAGGTACATTTTCTCATGGATTTACTAATTCTGGCCACCCAGTAGCCAGTGCAATTGCTTTAGAAGCTGTGAGAATTTATAGGTATACTATTCTTCAGAATATTTTCTTAAGGCTCCATTTGGAAAGCTGGATTTTGTGGGAAAAAAAAGAAGAAGATGACTTTCTTGCAAAATATGCGTGTTTGGACACCTGAAAAGTGTTAGTCCCACAAAAAATATTTCAATCCAACTCCTTTGACTATAGGAAAAGGGCCCCTTTTATTTTCCCATTAAACTGAAAGAAGTTTGTGGGTAAGTAAAATAAAAAGGTGAGGAGAAGAGCATGTTCCCCATCCTACCCTTCACTACCAACGCTTTCATCTTCCTACACTTATACAATGAAGGATAAAATGGGCAGATGAAAATTTTTTCTCATCCATTCCTATTATTATCCAAACATCAAAATCAAAATTTTCTGTCCTACTCATACATTTTCCTGATACAACCAAACAACTTTCAGGAAAATTAATTTTCACTTTCTAGCATATTACTTATTGTCATATTACTTTCCCAACTAACTTTCTCGCATCGTCTTGGGTTCCAATCGGAGCCAAAGAATTTAATAAAGTTGGTGGTATGTGAATATTTTCTTTGGTTTGCAGGGAAAGAAAAATTGGTGAATATGTCCAGAAAGTTGCTCCAAGGTTTTTAGATGGCATAAAAGCTTACTCTAATAGCCCCATCGTTGGAGACGTATATGCCTTTAGATCTGGATCTTTTAAGTTTCACGCATGATTACCAAAATATTGAATTTGCAAAACCCATTTTATTATTGCAGATAAGAGGAGTTGGCCTATTTCTGGCAATTGAATTTATGGACACAAAGTCACCAAATGATTATTTCCCTCCTGAATGGTGTAAGTACTTCTGTATTCATTTTGCTTTTTATTACTAATAATTGTTACATGTGGGTTGTGATATCAATGGGACCCAATTAACATGGAACCCATTAATCAGTTTTGGGTAGTCACTTCATGAAATTGTTCCTAATCACTACCACATTAGGGCTACGTTTGGTCCGGCTTGTGCTTTTGGATAAGTGACTCAATGGGAACACTTATCCACAACAACAATAAATTGCTTACTTGAAAAAAATAACATTTGATAAATATATTTACTTAAATGCTTATAAAAGTTTAGGGGTAAAATAAGTATTATAAAAATATTACTAAAGCTTAGAAATGGCTTCCCATGTAAGTGACAAGAGAAGTTGCTCTCAGCAGCTTCTCCTTATGGGTAACCGGGTAAGCACTTACTCATTAGGTGTTACCAAACACACTTTTAATTTTTTAAAATTATTTTAACTAATAAGCTATTAGCTGAAATAAGCACTTATATAAGTCGGGCTAAACGCAGCCTAGGTACCTAGTAGGTAAACAGGTATATAATGTATTTATTTAGTGTTTATATCTATTAAAAAGAAACCAACTTCTTAATCTTAATTATATTAAATATATTAATAGTTTATTAATTAATACAAATTAATGAATAAATAATAAATATATATAATAAAAATTTAAGACAATCACAATTACTTCAATAAAAGAATCTAAGAAAATTTGAAGTCTTTTTTATCCATCTTTTATGTATATTTATATATAACTAATTTCTTATGAAGTTTGCTAGGTTATGGTTTCTAAGCTACGTTTGTTTTTTTGGGGGGGGTGGGGTTAAATCTAAGGTACTTTCATTGTAGTGTTTCTTCTGATAATACTAGTAATTAAATAGTGGCTCCACAGGTGTATCTGACTTTTTCGAAGCCGAATGCAAGAAGCGTGGTTTGTTAATTCGAGTTATTGGGCATATGATTGTTTTGTGCCCTCCAGTAATTATCACCCCAGAAGAAGTTGAACAGGTGAGAGAAAATATCATAGTAATATCATCTTTAATTTTAGAGAGAGAGAAAGCTATATATCTCTAGATTTTGATATTGGGTACTAACTAAAAGCTTGAAATCATGATTTTCAGTTGGTAAAGGTTGTTGGAGAAGCACTAAAGGTAACAGAGGAGAGGGTGAAGGAACTCAAGTTGCAACAGAAACAACAATAACTTACTCAGAACTTGATTTTCAATATTGTTGTGTCTAATGTCTTTTGTTCTTGTTATTACCTTTGAATAAGGGAGTCAATTGATATTCGAACTTAGAGAAACAAAACTGTATTGCCTGTGTTGATGCTTGGAAGAAAGCAATTCATGGCATTTTACAACCCCAATACAAAACAAAAGATATATTGCCTTCTTCTGTTTTTTTTTTTTTGGAATACATGAATGTAAGGGATGAAGATCTTCGGTGAACTTGGGTTGTGTGAACCTCACACAAGATTGACACCTGTCCCAAGTGGGCTCTTTAAAAAAATTGATCACCGGTTAAGGTAGAAGCCCGTTTTAGATTTATTAGGTCTTTTAGTCTCTGTTTGGAACCTTAGATTTTAAAAGAAAAGAAAAGAAAAATAAAAAGAAATAGAAACGAAAAGAAATGATAAATGTTTCTTTTCAAGTGTTTGGTTAAGATGAGACATATGAAGAAAAGAAAATCAAATTCCGGTGACTTCCGATGACTTTTGGTGAGTTCTCATACATTCCGGCAAGGTTGATTAGGCGGCAATGAAAGGCAAGATATGTTGTAAGTTAGGTTGGAGTGTTGGATAGTGCTCTCTGCTTTTCTTTTTTTTCAAAATCTCTACCTTTTTGGGGAGAAAGGTTTTGGTCTCAAAAGAGAAACTTATTTTAAATTATTTTCTTTCCAAATCTCTATCCCCAATTTCCTTCTTCAACTAAACAGGAGAAAGTACTTTCTCTAGTATTTTCTTTTCTTTTCTCTCAAAATCAGAGGTTCCAAACACAGCCTTAGGGCTTTAAGTGTCAGTCACCCTTCTTAGTGGGTCCCATCTGAGGACATATGTCAACCTTGTGTAAGGTTCATACGAGATTCACACAGCCCAAGTTCACAGAAGATCTATCCCTGTCCGATTGTAAGTGACGTGCATCTCTTCTCATTAACTAAGAAGTTTGATGTTCAATTTCAACATAAATTTATTTTTTGAAACACTAGTGGACTAGGAATGGCAATGGGGTTTGTTAGGTCAACCCATCGCTCTTTATCACTTGTATATGAATTGTACCATTTTTTTTGGATACATCTTCCACAGGGCACTGCCCGCCTGGCACATAGCTAGTGACTCACCCACTCATCAACTTACCATCCTAAGTCTCCCGGGAGTGTGGCACTAAGTGGGATCCGTGAGCCTAACACAAAGATAACTCGAGCAACATGATGTTACGATTGGAGGTAAACTGTCGATAAGCTCCCATTATTTGGTGAAGGCGGATTTCGCACCTAGGTCTTGGGAACGACACCCCAAGACTTTACCACTGTTCCAAGTGGAACCTTCATATGAATCTTCGCCTAACTTTGTACAAAAGGCACTTCCCCCGAGGATTACATCAAGACCTAATATCAATCAAGTCTATTAAACAAGTAGGGTTGCATGCAGATTAGGTCTAGTTCAACCTCACCCAATCCGATTGGCCCATCCAAGGCCACATCAAACTTTTAACAAGTTCCGATCCATTGGGACTCCTCCATAAACGAGATTCCACATGAACATATTCATTTCCGCAGGGCCAACCTTATTCCAAAAAAAAACATACCAATCCATGCATGTTTGGTTGTAAATTGCCTATGTGGTAGAATCAGTACATGTAAAACACAACTTTATCACTTGCATGCTTAGCTTGACTTGGCTGTTCCTATGTAACTAGAAGGCTAGTACATATATGCATATCCAAGTAGAAGTGAACACAAGCTAGAGATTGGGTTAGTTTGTACCTACTTCTGCTCAGTGCAATCATGAACGAAGTGTCCGAACTTATCACAATTGTAGCAGATCACTTTGGACATTCTTTCTTTCCACCACGCTTTCCTCTAGAGCGCTTGGTACCTTTGCTACCTTAGGCGCTTTCTCAATTGTTTTCCCTGTTGGGGCTCCTTACCCCTACGCTTGCGCTAGACTTGGATGTCTTGTGCTTTGCCGATTCGGCTAAGAACGTAGTGCTATTAAACCTAACGGTTTGACCCTTTGACTTGACCTTAAGATGATGCGCTAAGTCCATGAACATTTTATTGTTCTCATTGTGCGTTATGGTGAGCTTCATGTGCTCCCACGAGTCAGGTAGGGATCTCAAACCAGCGAGAATATGTTGCTTATTAGTCAGGTTGTTCCTAACGACTTTCAGATCTCATATCAAAGACGACATCTTCCTAAGATGCTCTACTATGCTCACGCTGGGAGAAATCTTGTAGGTCTCAAGCTTCATCGTCAGTGCAAGTATACTGGTAGCCGAGGTACTAGTGAATGCAAGTTTCAATGCATTTCCCATCCCAAGTGTAGTCTTATAGGCCTCGAATTCTCCAATAAAGTCATTATGAATGGTCCTTCTTGGCCCACGCTTGATAGACCTCCATGTCTTTATGATGTTGGGCAATGGTCCCCTCCTTAGAGTAGGCTAGGCTATGTGATAAAGTCTCTAGGGTCTCATATTCATCAAGGAGATGTTGGATCTTCCTATGCCATATGTCATCGTACTTACCATCCAATTTTCCTCCTTGTTTAAGTTAGCTACTATACTCTTAGCAGCCATATCACTACAATTAAAGTTACACATTTAATTAACATCCCATATACACACATATTGGTGATTTTGCATCATTATCTAGGACTCACTACAAAACACGAGCTTTTTGCCGGCGGTGTTCAACACGGCAAAGGTCTCCAAACCTTCGTCCATTCATTTGTCGGTGGTCAAGCAGCCCCCCGCCCTATGTCTGGTCGGGGAAAGCATTGTCGACGGACCGGACGACAGTTTAATTGGACCGTCGACAATTTATAGGAATATTGTCGGTGGTCCGAAATCGCTGTCAAAACATTTATTCAAAATTTATCTTTATCATTTCTCGGCGGTCCCGAAACGCCGTGGATTATGATATTAATGGCGTTTTGCAGAACCGCCATGATACTATTAAACAATTATCGGTGGTCATACCGCTGTTAGATAGTTTATTAATAAGTTCGATCGTCATGTAATATAGGATTTAATGGCGGTTTAAATGTTTGTGTTTCTTTTTAGAATTTCCATATATCTACATGATAGCGAACCTGCAAATAAATACAATATGAAACCTGTAGAAGAACAAATACAATTCAAGCTAAGTAAACTACTTTTCATACCCAAAGAACCATTCACTAACAATATCTATTCACAACACTTAATAACCTTAAAAGAAATATAAAACAAATGAGGAAGTAAAATAAGTCAATCAGGAGCTTAACTGCAAAATCAATAGCCCCATAGGGATCGTGAGTGGATAGCGAAAGTCGCTATGGATCAACACCTCCAGGCCCCTGCTCTTCCCCTCCACCCTACAATACAAACTATAAAAACTAGTTTAGTTATCAAGGGTATATGAAAGTAAATATCAAATATATAACTAAAGACTATATATAGACTGG
>JAUPMG010215170.1:0-38231 GCA_031762675.1 Pachysandra terminalis
GGATTGATTCGATGGAGCACATCTTTGATGTCATGGAGATAGAAGATACTGAGATGATCAAATTTGCAGCCTTTATGCTTGAGGGGGAAGCAAGATGCTGGTGGAAATCTGCCTTGGAAATTGCTTATGTGTATACATGGGAGGATTTGAAGGTGAGGTTTTATTTGGAGTACTTACCGAGGACTATGAGAAGAGAGAAGGAGCTGGAATTCATGAAATTGGAGCAAGGGATCATGACTGTACCTGAATATGCAGCTAAGTTCATCGAGTTGTCGCAATTCGCGCCTTTTGCAGTTGATGACGAGGAGAAAAAGGCTTTCAGATTTGAGAGTGGGCTGAAACCAAGTATTTAGAGTAGACTGATCATAAGGGAGTTCACGAAGTACCATCAAGTGGTGGATTGTGCAAGGAAGGTAGAAAAGGATATGGTGGAATTCCAGAAAGCACAAGATCAAAAAGCTAAGAACACTTTCAGACCTGCACACTTCCGAAGCAATTTGACTGATGCACAAAAGAGGCAAAGAATCCAAGGACCTACCAGAACCACAGCACTTCAGACCCCGGTCATCAGATGCTTCAATCGTGGCCGGTTGGGACACCATATCAAAGACTGTATACTGCCGAAGAACCCCCAACAGCAACAGCAATTTGTGCTAAGACCCCACTACCAACAGAACCCAAGGCCGGTACAGCAGCAAACTCAACCGAAAGAAACTAAGAACAGAGCACCATAGCTGCAACCGACTCAGCCGGGCAAGGTCTTTGCTTTAGAGTCGCATCCGAATGAAGTCATGGAAGGTACGATCCACGTCTTTCATGTCATAGCCAAGGTTCTTTTCAATATGGGAGCGTCACACTCTTTTATAGCCCTTTGACTTGTAAAGTGTCTTGATTGACCTTTGAAAGAGTTAGAGAAGATCTTGTTGTGAGCAACCCGGTTGATGGTTCAACACACTTAGGGAAGGTATGTGAGTCTTGTCTACTAACCGTGGGCGGGATCACTATACTGTTCGACTTAATTGTGTTTGATATGGGTAATTTTGATGTAATACTGGGTTTGGATTGGAAAATTGCACATCAGGTGCAAATAGACTGTCATGACCAAGTAATTCGATTTAAACACCTAAGCGGTTACTTGTAAGGGTAGATGGATCCAAATCTGGAATGACAAATCACTTGGCATGTTTGGATTTGTGGTCTATAGATGAGGTTAGAGGTTGGGAACAAATCCCTATTGTGTGTCAATTTGGAAGCACATTCGAAGACATACCGGGATTACCTCAAAAGAGAGAAGTAGAATTTTGTATAAACCTGCCAACATGAGCAAACCCCATTGCATTGCCAACCTACCGTATGGCACCTACTGAATTGAAAGAGTTAAGGAGTCAGCTGGATGAACTACTTGCCTTAAAGTTCATTAGACCGAGTTAATCACCGTGGGGAGCACCCATACTGTTCGTGAAGAAGAAAGACAGATCATTGCGACTTTGTATTGATTACTGGAAGCTGAACCAAGTAACAGTGAAGAACAAGTACCCACTACCACGTATCGAGGATTTGCTTGATCAATTGAAGGGAGCTAAGTACTTTTCAAAGATAGATCTTAGAACTGGGTACCATCAGCTACTGATCAAGGAGGAGGACATTCCGAAAACCGCATTCCGGATGAGATATGGCCACTTTGAGTTCGTTGTCACGCTGTTTGGTTTGACCAACGCACCGGCCGTTTTCATGGACATGACGCAACCGATTTTCAGACCCTACCTCGACAAGTTTGAAGTTGAATTCGTGGATGACATCTTGGTTTACTCTCAAACCAAGGAGGAACATGAAGAGCACTTAAGACTCACCTTACAGACTTTGGCAGATCACAGTTTGTTTGCCAAATTTGCTAAGTGTGAATTATGTAGAGATGAGGTTAAATTCCTAGGAGACGTGGTGTCTAAGGACGGGATTACAGTGGATTCGGACAAGGTGGAAGCCATGCAAGATTGGGAACAACCTAAGAACTTTTCAGAAGTTAGAAGTTTCCTTGGACTAGCCAAATACTACAAACGGTTCCTCAAAGGATTCTCTCAGATTGCTACACCATTGACAAAGCTCACAAGGAAGGAGGTTAAATTTGAATGGAGTGAAGCGAATCAGCGAGCATTTTCAGAACTCAATGAGATGCTTACTTCAGCACCTGTTCTAGCTATTCCAGTTAGTGGTGAGAAGTTCATCATCTACGCGGATGCATTATTGTTAGGACTAGGTTGTGTTCTAATGCAAGATGGGAGAGTGATTGCGTATGCCTTGAAACAGCTCAAGCCACATGAGAAGAATTACCCCACACACGATCTGGAACTTGCAGCTGTAGTTTTTGCATTGAAATCATGGAGACATCACCTTTATGGAGAGACTTTTGAAGTGTTTTCAGTTCCTAAGAGCCTGCAGTACCTTTTCTCCCAAAAGGACTTGAATATGTGGCAGCGAAGATGGATGGAGTTAGTGAACGATTATGATTTCTCATTGCAGTACCATCTCGAAATAGTTAACGTAGTAGCGGATGCACTAAGTCGGAAACCACACAGCATGGTTGCAATTATGATGGTTCAAGAGTGGCTCATGTATGAAGCGCTCACTGAGATGAACGTGGAAGTTAAAGAAGAAAAGAAGGGTGTAAAGCTGTACAACATACTAACTAAGCCTACCTTGAAGACCAAAATTGTGGAATTACATGCTAAGGAGAATTGGATACAAGAGTTAGCCAACGATGCCGAAAGCACGGATTGGACCAAGGACGAGGATGGAACTATCAAGTACAAGGGACGGTTATGTGTGACGGACGACAAGGACATTAAAGCAGAAATTTTGGAGGAAGCGCACCGTTCACACTATTCGACTCATCCCGGAAGGACAAAGATGTACCATGACTTAAGAATGCAGTATTGGTGGAGAAGAATGAAGAAGGATATTGAGGAATTTGTGAGCAAATGTGCCACATGCCAACAAGTGAAGGTGGAACGCCAAAGACCAGCAGGTTTATTACAACCTTTACCTATTGGAGAGTGGAAGTGGGAACACTTATAGATGGATTTTGTTACGGGACTACCGAAGACTCGTAACAACCATGACATGGTTTGGGTGATCGTGAACAGATTGACCAAGTCTGCTCATTTCATTGCAGTAAGGACCACAATGAATATAGATGATTTGGTAAGGATCTATATGAAAGAGATTATTAGACTCCATGGAGTACCAGTGACCATAATGTCAGACCGAGGAGCACAATTTACTTCAACATTTTGGGAAAGTTTACACAAGGCATTGGGAACATAGTTGAATTTTAGCACTGCATTTCATCCTCAAATTGACGGACAAATGGAGTATGGAGAATCCAAGGCGTCCAAATTTAGATCAAGGTAATGGAAGATGCCACATATGAAGAGTATCCAGTACAGAATTTACATCACAAGGAGCAAGTTCTGAGAAGCAAAGTGATACTGTTAGTGAAAGTACTTTGGAGTAAGCACAGAACATTAGAAGCTACGTGGGAACTTGAAGCCGACATTCAGGAGAAATACCTGCAGCTTTTTGGGTAAGGTAAGCCAATTTTAAGGACGAAATTGTCTTAAGGAGGATAGAGTGTAATAAGCCAACTCAATTAGGGGAGTTTAGTGTAATTAGTAACAAGGTTAATATGTAATTAGTTGGAAATTAGGGACTAAATTAAAAATTTTAGTAATTGGCTGATTAATTGACTTTGACCAATTATGATTGGTGGGAGCACAATAGAGGATCTAGAGTGCATCACACACAATCATAACCTCAAAGTTACTCTAATGGCTGAGATTTCGCAGGAATAATAAAACATAATGAATGGTTAGGATTAAAAAACAATAAAACATAGGAATTAGACAAGTCCTAGTCTAAATAAAACAGGATTTAGATAAAATTTGTATTGTATTAGGATTGTTAATAATTTTAAATCAAAGGTGTAGATTAATTAATTTAAAATCAAGGGATGGGATTAGAAACAAATCCTAAACTAATTCTAACTCATAAAAACTATCTAGAGTGTGGTTTGGTCGTTCAAACCATTAATCTGAAAATCTAAGTTGAAGATTTGGAGCTAAGGAAGAAAAAGACTATTCAAAGCTTGAACTGGGTTGAGGAAGAACAAGAATTCGCGCAAAAATCAAGCTAAGTAACCTCAATTTCATGTATGATCTTGATTTCAATTAGGTGATATGCCATATTCGAAGAATATGACATACTTCATCGAATTCAACTCATATAAAAATATGTTCTTCCTAAAAACTTAATCTTTTTATTTTAATTCTTCCAAGCTTGAAACTTTGATTATTTGATTGGTATTTTTATTGGGTTAGGTTTGGAATTTGAAATTAATATGAGTCTATGTTTATGAGATTTACAAATTACTATTTAAAAATACCAAAGTGTTGAAAAACCTCGAACTGGGCCCAACCGGCGACCTGCCGGCGTGTCGGCTAGGCTACTGGTTGAACCCAGTTAGTTCAGCAGACCTTCCAGAGTGCCAGTTCCCACAAAGGGAATCTGTGCCAACTGCTTAGCCTACTGGAGGCAAACCGGCGTGCCGGTTTGCCTGCCGGTGGCCTCATTGACTGTTATTTGGATATTTAACCCCCTGGACAGTCGGCCAGATGGCTAGCCAGTGTGCCGGCCAGCCCGCTAGTGGCTATCTAGGTTATTTGATTGATTTTAGACCCACTACCTAGCCTGCCGGATGACCAGCCAGTGTGCCGGCCATCCTATCGGCCAAGCAGTAAGCCCTGTGACTGTTTTGTTTGAGCCCCTGGTTAGGCTACCAGATGGCCAACCAGCGTGTCGGTTAGCCCGCCAGTCAGGCCTGACCAGATCAATTGTTATGATTGATTGGTTATACTTATGATTTAATTATTGATTACATATATGAATTGATTGATTTATGGTTATTGTGATTAATCATCTTTATGTTATCATTTTGGAATTGATTGATTTATGGCTATTTGTGATTAATCATATACATGCTATCATCTTGAATTGATTGATTATTATTATGAACTAATTATGTTTTAAGATATCATAATCCATGTTTAGAATTAATGCACAACTGTACACTTACCTGATTGATTAGCTAGTGTGCACCATCACTTCACTTTGCACAGCATAGCCATTATGGGTTAGTGACCATATTCTGGGCATAGACTTGACTTACCATCAGACTTCACTTATGATGGAGTTCTGATCTAATTGAGTGGATCATGATCTGGAAATCATGATTGGGTGAGGAAGTCCCGGATGGACTGATATTATTGGTTGAAGGATTTGCTACCCCAATATACCCCTGTTCTTATCATAAAGATAACGTATATTTTTATATATGTAACTGATGCCGAGTGAAATTCTGTTGGCATTCGCCTTATGTATTGCTCACTGAGGTTTAGATCCTATTTTGGACGCCCTAGATTTTTGCATTGCCCTGATTGCAAATAGGTGGGGTAATTGTGCTCTCTTAGTCGAAACCCCTCTAAACTATGATACGCACATGGAATATCTTACTAAGAGTGGTCGTGTATGCGGGGGAATGGTTCGATAAGATATTCTTGCTTAGTAATTGATTGGTCTAGTGTGGGACTTGCATAACTCGAATTCTAAACAACATGCATATTTGCACAGCATGATATTTTGCATGGACCATACTTGGTGATCAATATGTCTTTTGCATGAGCATGCATTCATACATTAATAATCTGACCATGCATTGCATTATCTGCATATTTATCATATTTTAAGCATTCTTTTTTATGTTATATAGTTGCATATCCGTATTGATCTTAATTCGGGTTGAGATTGTTACTTAATTGATTTTACTTACTTGGCTAAATGTAGCTGACGTATTATGACAACCATTTCTGGTAACTTGGATGAGGAAAATAATTATTATGGAGAGCAAGATGAAATACTATATTGTGAACATGCTAGACTTAGTCAAGGCTTGGAGTGATTTCTATGTGAAGTTTTACTACCGGATTTATCTCTTTATTTCATAGTTTAGATATTATGTATAGGAGTAGGGATTTGGACTTTACTTGAAATAGGACTTTATTATTTTATTTTTCACTGTCAGATTTATTCTTTGTTATGAATGTAACAAGTAGGTTATTGTTTTGGATATATTTAATTAAATTAGCTTACTTTTATGTTTAATAAATTTCTGTTAATTATGGCTCAATATTGATTACCACTCCCGATTCCGATTGAGGTGAGAGTCGTGGTTCGAACATAAGGGTTCTTACGAGAATTTTCTTAAGTTTGGGTCGTGACAATTGCACCTTGGACAACTTTGTTGTAACTCGTTGGCCTCGTTCATCATAGTAGGCCAGTAATAGCCACTTCTCTGAAGTCTCATATACAAGGCCTCAGCGTCCTTTTAAGAGCACTGTTGATTATGCATCTCATACAATCGTTGTACGACTTCCTCCGGACCGAGGCAATGACTGAGTACTCCAGTGGCTGCAGTATGGTATAATTCTCCTCTCAAATCCCCAAAGTTTTTTAGTTCTTTCATAGGAATATTTGATGTACGGGGGTCTTGTAAATCTCTGAGAACCTAAGTTCTCCAATCTTCTTCTTTTTCAACACAAGTCATCTCATTGATGGTGACGGGTTCCGTCTCTTGATAATTTCGAAGTGGCTTGAAGGTTCGTCAAATTTGAGTCGAGCTCCCAATGTGGCCAACACGTCCGTGTGTTTGTTGGTCATTCGTGGAGAATACTCAAATTTGACTGTGTTAAAGCTAGGCAGTAGCCTTTGTGCTGTGGTCCGATATTGACCCATCACCGGGGCCTTAACCACAAATTCTCCCTACATGTGCTTGATCACGAGATTGGAGTCTCCCTTTACCAACAAATTTCTTATTCACATTTTCTTAGCGAGTAATAATCCCAAAACTAAGGCCTTAAACTCGGCCGAATTATTGGAACAAGGAAATTGTAATTTATAAGCCGCGGATGTAGATTCGCCGTCGGTTGAAGTCTTGCAATGCCTACGCCACCCTCTCCTCTTACGATTGACCCATCAAATTGAAGAGTCCAAGACTCTTGATCAGTAATGGAAGCTACTTCGAATAGGTCTTCAAGATTGCCCTCATAGACGAAGGAATCACCAGCAAAAGTATCCATCAAATCGACAATAGCTTGGCTCCTTATTTTGGTGGGCGTAGTACAGGTTAGATCATACTCTGAAAGCAATAGTAACCATTTGGCGATTCTTCCCGAGAGTATCAGAGAAGAAAACAAGAATCTGATGGGATTTGATTTGGTCATCAACTCAACCTCGTGAGCTAAAAGGTAATGACAGAACTTCTGAGTCGCGTGAGCTAATGCTAAACAATTCTTCTCAGTTTTGGTATATCTTAGTTCAAGACCCCTTAAAGTACAGCTAATATAGTACAGCGGCCTTTCCGTTCCTTCATCATCTTCTTGAGCAAGTAATCCTCCGACTACATGTTCCAACGCTGCGAGGTATAATCTCATGGTTTTCCCTTCCTTTGGTGCTGACATAGTGAAAGAGATAGCTATATCTTGTTGCAATTTTTCAAAAGCTTCTTGGCATTCTTGTGTGCATACGAACTTTGCCTTTTTCTTCAACAATGAAGTCATCAGATGATTTTACTTGCTAATCCCGGGACGAATCTCCTCAAATATGATACCTTCCCTAAGAAACTCTTTAGTTCTTTTTGATTCTTTGGAGGGACCATTTGTTTTATTGCTTCCGCTTTTGGTCGGTCAATGTCAATCCCACGACTGTGGACAAGAAACCCGAGAAACTTTCCCGATGAGACACTGAAAGCGCATTTTGTCGAATTCATCTTCAAATGGTAGCGACGACACCTTTCGAACACTTTTCAAAGGACATCTACATGTTGGGCTCGTTCTTTAGATTTCACCACTAGGTCATCCACATAGTCTTCCACTTCCTTATGCATCATGTCATGAAATATGGCTGTCATAGCCTTTGATATGTAGCACCTGCATTTTTTAAACCAAAAGGCATAACTGTGAAATGGAAGTTCCCGATGGGTGTTCGAAATGCCGTCTTTTCGGCATCATTAGCTGCCATCTTGATCTGGTTGTACCCGCTATAACCATCCATAAAGGAGAACATCTCACTTCCCGGCGTCGAGTCTATTAAGACATCCATGTTTGGTAAGGGGAATTCGTCTTTTGGGCATGCTTTGTTTAGATCTTTGAAGTCCACACAACAGCATATCTAGTCGTTCTTCTTCTTGACTGGTACAATGTTGGCTATCCATGTCGGATGTTGTATAGGTTTTATGAATCCTCCTACTAGTAGCTTTAACCCTTCCTCTTTAATTTTCAAATCTATGTCAAGTCGGAAAATCCTGGGAGCTTGCGTGACAGGCTTTACATCAGAATCTACGTTCAATCTGTGTACCACCAACTTAGGGTCCAACCTTAGCATTTCTGAGTACTCCCATGCGAAAATGGTCCGGTGTTCCCGTAAAAGTGTTAGCAAATCATTCCTCTCCTCTAAACTTAACCTCTTGCTGAGGAGGATGCGTTTAGGAATTCCTCCCATGTTGACAAGGTCTACTTCTTCCATTTCTTCGGCCACGGACTTAGATCCGTCTTGTAAAGCCTCGGGCACTTCATCAGGATTACTCCACAGCTCGTCCACAGATAGGCATGAAGGAGTATCTATTGCAACATCTTGCTTTGGAGTCATCGCAGATTGTTTTCCACTTGACTACTCGTGCCGTCATAAGTGGAAGAAGAAACTCCCATCTTCCCGCTACACCCTCACACATTTCATTTCTTTTTCCTCTTCCCTTTCTTTGTTCCTTTTCTTTCGTGCAGATTCACACCTTGCTTTTCCAGCCACTAAATCTTCCCATTTAGGCAAGAATTTCCCCCGAACAGGGGCTACTTGAGTCTCACCATCAGCTGAGAGTTCATCAAAGAAAACAGCTTTCGCGTAATGAATCTCGTTTCGATCTAAAGGATCGACCGTAGCATTTACTTTGATCTTCTTGCCTCGCCAGTGGGCCTTCCAACATTAATGAAATGTGGATGGTACAACCTTATACCAATGGAGCCACGGTCTTCCTAGCAATCTGTGGTAGGAGACATTCACGTCAACAACATGAAATTTAACTAGTGACCGAATAGCTCCTACAGACAAATCAATGGTGATGTGGCCCATTGTCTTGCACGTCTCATTATTGAAAGAAATCACTTCCATAGGTTGTTTTACCATCCTTTTGGAGGGAATAGCTGCTGCTTCCAGAGTCTTATAAGGTAGGATATTGATTGAAGAACCTGGATCAATCAAAGCTCATTTGATTTCCACATTGTTGATGGTAGCAGGTAGGGACAAGGGTCTATTGTGACCAGGAGAGTCCCCCAGTATATATTCATTGGAAAAGGTGAAGGTCCCTGTTATTTTCACGCAAAATTTCTTAGGTCCAGTGCTTAAAGAAAAGCACTGTTCACGGAGCTTAGTCGTGACAAAGACAAGGGCACTCGTCATTTCCTTTCGTGCTAGGACGCTGAATCCCATATCATTATAAAAATTTTCCACCTTAGCATTAGTTCCCCATCGCTGGTACATGCATTCCCTGTCTTCTTCGTCTGGACTCGTCGCCTCAGGTTTTGAGACTCCGTCAGTCTCCATTACGCTATCCATAGCATCCCTGTGGACTATAGCATTAACAACTGCATTCCCATGACTAGGAAACGGGTTGTCGTGTACCGACTTTGAACTAGGCAACTCTAGTTCTCCACTCTTAATCTTGTTGTGGAATAACCTCCTCAAGGAGTAACACTCTTCTGTCTTGTGACCTATATGAGAATGATATTGACAAAATTTGTCTTTCTTCTTGTCTCCCTTTGGTACCGGAAACTTTGGTGGTGGTAAGTCTACCAAACCATCTTTCACCCATTGCTTTAAGATTACTAAAGACTCCTTGATCATGCAGGGTAAGGATGGAGGAGGAGTGAAAGTTCTTTTTCGACTCCCAGTCTCACCAGCCTCTTCTTTGGCAGGTCTCTTCTTTCTACTAGCATAGTTTGGGGAGTGGACTTTGGCTTGCTCTTCCACGGGACATCACTCTTACGATTCATGGTGAGTCCGGTACACCTTACTAATTCTTAAAGACGAGTAAAAGTATCAATGCTTACGTTTTCCAACACGAGATGACAGTCCCTCATCATCCCGTCTATACACATTTGCACAAGAATTTCTTCCGTTGTCACTTCCCGACAATCCGTGGGGAGATCACGGAAGCGTTTCACGTACAGCTCCAACCCTTCTCCAGGATATTGCTTCTTTTTTCCCAGATCCAAAAGAGTAATCCGTTCCTCAACAATAAACAATTTCCTTAAGAACACCACCTTCATCTCCTCCCAGCTTAGGATTGATCCATGAGGGAGGTTGTCTATCATGACCCAAACTTAATGAAATTCTAATAAGAACCCTTATGTTCGAATCTCGACTCTCACCCCAATCGGAATCGGGAGTGGCAATCAATACTGAGCCAAAATTACATAAATTTAATAAACTTCCAAAAGAATCTAATTTACTAAAAAATAAGTAAAATATAACATATCTATTACATCCAAAACACTTAATAAATTCACAACGTAAAAGAAAATAATTACATCCTATTCCAAATAAAAGCCAATCCCTAACCTATACATAATATCTAATCTACGAAATAAAGTGGTAAATCCGGTAGCAAAACTTCACGTAAAATCACTACTCGCTTTGATTATTTCCATCGAGTTTATAAAAAGAGTGCTCGTCTTGTTCTCCATTATCATTAAATGCCTCATCTAAATTACCTGAAATGTTGTCATAAGACGTCAGCTACACTTAACCCAGTAAGTAAAATCAAATAGATTACATCCTTAATATGAAATAGGGTTCATACCAATATACAAAGATATAACATAAAACAGTAATTAATCATGGTAAATATGCAGAATATGATATGCATGTTCAGATTATAAATGCATGAATGCATGCTCATGCAACAAGTCATATTGATCACCAAGTGTGATCCATGCAAAATACCATGTTGTGCAATTATGCATGTTGTTCAGAATTCAAATTATGTAAGTCCCACACCAGACCAATCAATTACTAAGAAAGACGTCTTCTCGATTCGTCCCGCCCATACAGGGCCACTCTTAGTAAGATATTCCATGTGCGCATCATAGTTTTGAGGGGTTTCGACCAAGAGGGCACAAATCCCCCACTTATTGGCGGTCCGGGCAATAAAATTTCCGAGGTGTCCATAACTAGGACTAACCTCAGTGAGAATTACATAAGGCGAATGCCAACACAATTCCACTCGGCATCCGTTACGTATAATAATACGCTATCGAGATGTAAATAATGGGGTCTGTTGAGGTAGCAAGTCCCTCAACCAATAATGTTTGTCCATCCGGGACTTCCTCACCTAATCCCGATGTCCAAGTCATGATTCACTCAGATTAAATCAGAAACTTCATCATAACTGAGGTCTGATGGTAGGTCTAGTATATGACCAGAATATGGTCATTAACTCGATTGGATATGTTGGGCAATGTGAGGTGTTTGTGCACATTAACTAATCATACAACATGTGGAGAGATGTGTAATAAGTCTAAGTATGAAATATGAAGCTTTAGAACATGATTTAAATCACCATAAAATCCAGACAAATCAAATAATGCAAAATATAGGATTAGTCATAATTAACTATAAAACAAATCAAATAGCCTTAAATTAATGTCATGGAACCATTATAATTATCATACAATTAATCATAATTAATCAAACAATAGATATAACTTGAATTTAATAACAACAACCCAATTAGGGCCAATCCGACAGGCTGGCCGGCACGCCAGCTGGTCTGCCAGTTGCCTGGGCAGGTCCAAACTAATTTGAATCAAGGTCTCTGGGCTGATCGGTAGGCTTACTGGTACACCGGTTGACCATCCGGCATCTTAGACAGGGGCCATATTAACTAGGTGTAGGGTCTAAGGCATACCGGTAGGTTGACTGACACACTAGCTGGACATTCGGCAGCCTAGATAGAAGGTGTGATTTTTCCAAAAATCACAGGGTAGCCACCGGTAGGCTAGCCGGAATACCGACAAGCTAGGCAGGGGCTTGTTTTCAAAATCTCAGGCACACAAGTCTACCGGCAGGCTAACCGGCACACCAGTTGGCCATCCTGCAGGCTAGGCAGTGGGTCATAAATCAACTAGGGAAATTCGGTAGGATTCCGGCAGGCTACCAGTACACCGGTATGTCTGCTGGATCCAATTTGGGTGAACCGGCAGGCTAACCGACATGCCGGCAGGTCACCAGTTTTCCCATAAACAGCAATTAATTATAATTTTTAAAATTTAACACATAATTAGTGATTTTCTTCAACATTAACTCGTATTTAAATTGTATTCCGAAACTAACCTAAATAAATTAACAATCAAAATTAAAGCTTACCTTGCTAGGAAAGATCAATTTTAGAAAGTTTAAGTTTTTATGAAGAACAACGTTTTATTTGAATTGAACTCAATGTGGTACGTCATATTCCTTGAATATGGAATATCACCTAATTCAAATCAAATATATAACTAAATTCAAGTTACTTACCTTGCTTGACGCGCAAGTTCTTCTTCTTCCTCAACCTAATTCAAGTTTGAACTAATCCTTCTTCTTCCTTAGCTTTAGCTATTGTAATAACCTGAACTTTTATATGGATTAATCCGTAATTAATTAAAAATATAAGGGTAATTTAAAATTTTAGTAATATAGTTACACCTTTGACTTTTACGGTTTGTGATTGGTGGGTTTCACAATGGGAAACTAAATTTTTTCACACACAATCATAACTCTCTAAGTTAAAATGTGTAACTAAGTTATGTTAGGGACATTTTAATAATAAGTTAAAAGCTAATAATACTATAACCTAAAGAAATTAATAAGATAAAATTATAGGTTATAGACAAGGGTCAATTTAACTTAAATAGAAAACAAGTTTAATTGAATAAACTAAAACTAACCAAACAGGACCTAGCTCTAACAATTAATTAGTTGGACTTAAGTAAAGCCCAATAAGATTAAAGCCCACCTAAACTAAAGCCCAATTAGGTCAATTAAATAACTAATTTTCATGCTAATTAAATAATAATAATTAAAGGATAAGTTATAATACAACTAGGATATTATATTAAGATTAAAACAACCATTAACATTCCTAATATAATTTGAAGACTTAAAACCAATGGTTAGGATTAACTAGACTAATCTAGTTGCTAGGATTAAAAGATAATAAAACCTAATCAAATTAGGATAGGATTAGATAATAACAATCATTGACTCACACTAGAACTAGAATACCTCTCATCTAAAGGTTGTAAATTAATTAATCTAATCTAAGGGCTAGGATTAGAACTTAATCCTAAACCAACTTAAAATCTAGATTAACTGAGAGACAAGATTAAAAACTATATGAACATGGTCTTGATCGTCCAAACCATAATCTAAAATCTGAGAAGATAGCTGGAGCCGGAAAAGTGAGGAAGAATAGTTTAGACTTGAACTGGGTTGAAGAAGAGGAAGATCCAAAGAGACAAGCAAGGTAAGTAATTTCGATTACTTTATATTTTTAATTTGGATTAGGTGATATGACATTCTCTGAATATGACATAGGCCATCAAATTCAAACTCAAATTATAAACTGTGCCGGCTAGCCTGCCGGTTCACTCAGGTGGGATCCAGCAGACCTACCGATGTGCCAGTAGCCTGCCAGAAGCCTGCTGGATGACCATGTGTGCCTGAGACTTTGAAAATAAACCCTGCCTAGCTTGCCGGATGGCTAGCTAGTGTGCCGGCTAGCCTACCGGTGGCCACCATGGGAATGTTTTGGAAAAACCACACCTTCTGCCTAGGCTGCCGGATGGCTAGTCGGTGTGCCGGTCAGCCTTAGACGCTGCACCTAGTTAAATTAGCCCTTGTCTAGGCTGGCGGATGGCCAACCGGTGTGCCAGTTAGCCTATCGGTCACCCTAGAGACCTTGAATTAAATTTGTTTCGACCTGCTTAGGGAACCGGTAGACCAGCCGGCGTACCAGCCAACCTGCCGGTCAGCCCAGGTTCAGTTATTCCTTGAGAATCTTTGATGTATTGATTTACTGATTGAATATTATAAATTGTGTGATTAATATGATTGATTTATGGCATGAATTGATGGGTGAATTTACAGATTTATAATTGTACATCATTGCATCATAAATTAAGCATAATTTGATTATCATGTTGACTGATACCATGATTTGAAATTCATAATCTCATACTTAGTATTATTACACAATTGTGCACATGAATATATGATTAGTTAGCGTGCACAATCACTACACTTGCACAACATAACCAATTGGGTTAATGACCATATTCTGGTCATGAACCATACTTTACCTTCAGACTTCACTTCTGTTGAAGATTTGATCAAACTTCACTTCTGTTGAAGATCTGATCAGACTTGAGTGAATCATGACTTGGACATCATGATTTGGTGAGAAAGTTCCGGATGGACTGAAATAGGTAGAGGGACTTCCTACCCCAATATACCCTATTACATTCATCTCAATAAATGTATCATAATATGTGATGGATGCCGAGTGAAATTGTGTTATTAGATCGGCTAATGTATGGATCACAAAGGAGAAGTACACCTAGGTGGCCCCTTGGGATATTCCCTATGATTGAAATAACAGATGCGCTTGTGACCTCTAGGTCGAAGCTCCTAAAAACTATGATGCGCACATAGAATAGTCCAATTATCACATTACCGTATATATGGAGATGAATTCACTACGGTGGAACATTCTTTGGTATTGGACTTAGATCGGATGTGGTACATACACTAATCGAATGCTAAACATCATGTATGTTGCACAGCATATGTCTTTTCATGGATCACACTTGGTGATCAACCCTTTCTTTTATTTCTGCATGAGCATGCATTGCATTCATTAATAACTGAACTACCATTCATATTACATTGCATTGACTATCATATGATCATATTTTATTGCACATTATTTGCTGTTTTGTTTATGTTGTATCATTGGGTAGTGGTATTGATCCTATTCCAATTAAAACTATATTTTAATTGATTTACTTACTGAGCTAAGTGTAGCTGACGCTTTGTGCAAATTCAGGTAATTTAGTTGAAGAGTATGATGAACCGTACCCTTTTTGTAATCATTGTTGGATTTAATGAAGCACGGAGTGATTTTTTACTTAGAGTTTTGCTACCGGATTTACCGCTTTATTTCTTAGATTAGATACTATGTATAGGGTTAAGGATTTGGTATTTACTTGGAATAAGATGTAATTATTTATTTTCCGCTAAGACTTCTATTAAGTGTTTTTGATGTAATAGATAGGTTATATTTTATTATTTTTCAGTAAATTATATTATTTTTGAAGTTTATTAAAGCTCTGTAATTTTGGCTCGATGATGATTGCAACTCCCGATTCCGATTGGGGTGAGAGTCACGGTTCGAACCTAAGGGGTTCCACGTGAATTACCTTAAGTTTGGGTCGTGATAGCTATCAACCCAGAATTTCAGTTTGATGGTTTGGACGACCAAACCAGTGATTAGATAATTTATTAGAGTTAAACTTTGTTTAGGATTCATCTCTCATCCCAGCCCTTAGATTTTACTTAGTTAATCTACACCTTTGGTTGGAAAAATACTAGTCCTAATACAACTTAAACATTAGTTTATTTCTATCCTAATTAGATTAGGATTTTATCTATTAGATTAGTCCTTTATCTTTTATTCTTGACCCTTGATTTAGTTTAGTTATTCCTGCAAAATCTCAGCCATTGGTTTAACTTTAAGATTATGATTGTGTGTGATACACTCTAGATAAGCTATTGTGCTCTCACCAATCACAATTGGTCAAAGTCAACTAATTAGCTTATACTAAAAATTTCAAATTAATCCTTATTTTCTAACTAATTACACATAAACCTTTTTACTAATTTCACTAAACTCCCCTAAACAAGTTGGGTTATTACGCTTCGTCCTCCTTAAGACAATTTCGTCCTCAAAATTTGCTTACCTTACTCAAACAGTTGTGGATACTTCTCCCGAATGTCGGCTTCAAGTTCCCAAGTAGCTTTTGATGTTAAGTGATTGCTCCAAAGAACTTTCACTAACAGTATCACCTTGCTTCGAAGATCTTGTTCCTTATGATCTAGAAACTGTATTGGATATTCCTCATACGTAGCATCCTCCATCACTGTCACTGTCTGCCAATCGATAATACTAGTTGCATCCGGGGGGTACTTCCTCAACATTGAGACGTGGAATACGTTGTGTACTTGGTCTAGGCTAAACGGAAGTAACAACTTGTAGGCCACCTTTGCTATTCGTTCAGATATCTCAAAGGGTCCAATAAACCTCGATGATCACTTACCCTTTTTCCCGAATCGAAAAACTCCTTTGGTTGGTGAAACCTTAAGGAATACCCAATCTCTTACCATAAATTCCAAATATCTTCTTCTTACATCGGCATATTTCTTTTGACGGTGTTGCGGCACTAGAAGCTTCTCTCTTATCAACCTTATCTTCCCAGTTGTTTCAGCGATGATTTCTGGTCCAAAGGCAACATGTGTGTTGTCTTCATTCTAGCACAAAGGGGATCTGCAGGGTCTTCAGTACAAGGCTTCAAATGGTGCCATACCACTGGAAGATTGGTAGTTGTTGTTGTATGAGAATTCCACAAGTGGCAAGTGGTCTTCCCAACTCCCTTTAAATTCCAAAGTACATGCTCAGAGTAGGTCTTCCAGAACTTGATTAACACGCTCCGTTTGTCCGTTCGTTTGAGGGTGGAATGCAGTGCTAAAATTCAGCTGTGTTCCCAATGCCTTGTGTAAGCTTTCCCAAAACTTAGAAGTGAATTGGGCTCCTCGGTTTGATTCAATCGTCATTGGTACTCCATGAAGTCTGATTATCTCTTTCACATAGATCCTTGCCAAATCATCGGTGTTCATCGTGGTCCTTGCTGCAATGAAGTGTAAAAATTTGGTCAATCTATCCTCAATCACCCAAACCATATCAAGTTTGTTGCGGGTCTTAGGTAGCCCCGTAACGAAATCCATCGAGATGTGCTCCCACTTCCATTCAACAATAGGTAAAGGCTGTAATAACCCTGCTGGTCTTTGGTGTTCAGCCTTCACTAGTTGGCATGTGACACACTTACTCACAAATTCCTCAATCTCCTTCTTCATTCTTCTCCACCAACACTGCCTCTTTAAGTCGTGGTACATCTTCATCCTTCCGAGATGAATAGAATAGCGTGAACGGTGCGCTTCCTCCAAACTTTCTGCCTTGATATCCTTGTTGTCCGGCACACATAGTCGTCCCTTGTACGTAATGGTTCCATCCTCTTCCTTGGTCCAATCCGTGCTTTCGGCATCATTGGCTAACTCTTGTATCCAATTCTCCTTGGCTTGGAGTTCAACAAGTCTGGTTTTCAAAGTTGTCTTAGTGAGGATGTTGTACAGCTTCACACCCTTCTCCTCTTCTTTAATCTCCACATTCATTTCAGTGAGTGCTTCGTACATGAGCCACTCTTGAACCATCATAAGTGCCACCATGCTGCGAGGTGTGCGTCTCCCACTACGTTAGCTTTGCCGGGATGGTACTGCAACAAGAACTCGTAACCGTTTACAAGTTCCATCCACCTTCTTTGTTGCATATTCAAGTCCTTTTGGGAGAAAAGGTATTGCAGGCTCTTGTGGTCTGAAAAGACTTCAAAAGTCTCACCATAAAGATGATGTCTCCATGATTTCAATGCAAAGACTACAACTGCGAGTTCCAAATCGTGTGTGGGGTAATTCCGCTCATGTGGATTGCGTTGTCTTGAGGCATACGCGATCACTTTTCCCTCTTACATTAGGGCACACCAAAGTCCTAACAATGATGCATCCACGTAGATGATGAACTTCTCACCGCTAACCGGAATGGCTAGAACAGATGCTGAAGTAAGCTTCTCCTTGAGTTATGAAAACGCTTGCTGACATGACTCGTTCCATTCAAACTTAACCTCCTTTCTTGTGAGCTTCGTCAACGGTGTAGTAATACAAGAGAAACCTTCAATGAACTGTTGGTAGTATCCGGCTAGTCCAAGAAAGCTTCTAACTTCTGAAACATTCTTGGGTTGTCCCAATCTTGCACGGCCTTCATCTTGTCCGAATCCACTATAATTCCATCCTTAGATACCACGTATCCTAGGAATTTAACCTCTTCTCTCCAGAATTCACACTTAGAGAATTTGGCAAACAAACTGTGATCTGCCAAAGTCTGTAAGGTGAGTCTTAGATGTTCCTCATGCTCCTCCTTGGTTTGAGAGTAAACCAAGATGTCGTCCACGAACATAACCACAAACTTGTCGAGGTAGGGTCTGAAAATTCCATGCATCATGTCCATGATTGCTGCTGGTGCGTTGGTCAAACCAAACGGCATGACGACTAACTCAAAGTCGCCATATCTTGTCCAGAATGTTGTTTTAGGAATGTCCTCCTCCTTAATCATAGCTGATGGTACCCTCAATTCTGAGGTCTATTTTTGAGAAGTGCTTACCTCCCTTCAGTTGGTCAAACAAATCCTCTATCCGTGGCAGTGGATACTTTTTCTTCACCGTTACTTGGTTCAAGTTTCGGTAATCGATGCACAATCGTAGGGATCCGTCTTTCCTCTTCACAAACAGTATGGGTACTCCCCACGGGGATGAGCTTTGTCTGATGAACTTTAAGGCGAGTTAGTCATCTAGCTGGTTTCTCAACTCCTTAAATTCGGTTGGTGCCATACGATAGGTCAAAAATGCAATAAGGTTCGCTTCGGCTGACAGATGTATACAGAATTCTACTTCTCTCTTGGGCGGCAATCCCATTATGTTTTGGAAAATGCTTCCAAATTGACACACAATGGGGATTTGTTCCCAATTCCTTACTTCGTCTATAGACCACAAATCCAAATATGCCAAGTAGTTTGACATCCCAGATTTGGATTCATCTACCCTTACAACTAAACCCTTAGGTGTTTTAAAGTAAATTACTTGGCTATGGCCGTCTATTTGCACATGATGTGCAATTAGCCAATCCATACCCAATATTACATCAAAGTTACCCACATCCAACACAATTTGGTCGAATGGTATAGTGATCCCACCCACGGTTAGTTGGCAAGACTCACATACCTTCCCTAAGTGTGTTGTCCCACTAACCGGGTTGGTCATTACAAGACTCTTCTCTACCTCTTTCAAAGGTAAATCTAGGCAATTTATAAGTGAAAGGGGCTATGAAAGAGTGTGACGCTCCCGTATAAATCTAGGCAATTTATAAATGAAAGGGCTATGAAAGAGTATGACGCTCCAGTATCTAAAAGAACCTTGGCTAAGACATGAAAGACGTGAATTGTACCTTCCATAACTTCATTCGGCTATAACTCTAAGGCAAAGATCTTGCCCGGTTGAGTCTGTTGTTGCTGTGGGGCTCCATTCTTAACTCCTTTCGGCTAAGCTTGCTGCTTACCGGTCTAGGGTTCTATTGATAGTGTCGTCTTGGCACAAATTGCTGCTACTGTTGGGAGTTCTTAGGTAGTCGGCAATCCTTGTTATGGTGTCCCAATCGTCCACAATTGAAACATCTAATGATTGGGGCCTAAAGTGTTGTAGTGCTAGTTGGTCCTTGTGTTCTTTGCAGCTTTTGAGCATTAGTCGTGTTGCTTCTGAAATTCCCAGGTCTGAAGGTGTTCTTCGCCCTTTGATCTTGTACCTTCCGATATTTCATCATGTCTTTCTCGACCTTTCGTGCACAGTCCACAACTTGATGATAATTCGTGAATTCCCTCACAATTAATCGGCTTTTGATGCTCGGCCTCAATCCACTTTCAAATATGAAGGCTCTCTTGTCTTCGTCATCAATCTCATAAGGTGCGAACTAAGATAACTCAGTAAACTTCGCCGCATATTCTGGTACGGTCATGCTCCCTTGTTCCAACTTCATAAAATCCAGCTCCTTCTCCCTTCTCACAGTCCTTGGGAAGTACCCAGATAAAACCTTAACTTGAAATCCTCCCATGTGTAAACATAAGCGATTTCCAAGGCAGCTTTCCACCAACGCCTCACTTCACCTTCAAACATAAAGGCAGCAAATCGGATCATCTCCGTGTCTTCTATCTCCATGACGTCGAAGATATGCTCCATCGAGCCGATCCAAGCTTGCGCCTCCATCGGATTAGTCGTGCCCTTGAAGACATTCGGTCCCAATTTCTTAAACTTTTCAATGCTCTTAATATTCCTCTGAGAATCAGTTTGTTGATATTGGTATGCCGCTTGTGCTTGTGCTTCTGCTTGTGCATCAGCTTGCACTTGGACTTGAGCTTGTTGTTGCTGCATCATATTGGCCATTTGCCCCATGGCTTGAAAGATCCCAGCCAGTTGCGAGTTCTGGTTGTCATCTTGACTCGTCGGTGGTACACTTGCGTCCAAACTACCACCCCTTCTTCTTCCGGCCATCAGATTAGCACTTAAAGACTTGTAAAAAGAAGAAACAACACCCAAGTTTATCATGAAATAATTTTCCAGAAGTATTAACACCCAAAAAACATTAAAATATCATCACCTTGAAAACATTCAAAACATTGGCAATCAAAAATTTTGGAATCTGGTTTAAAACTTAAAAACTTAGGCTCTGATACCAACTTTATCACGACCCAAACTTAAGGAAATTATAATAAGAACCCTTACGTTCGAATCACGACTCTCACCCCAATCGGAGTCGGAAGTGGCAATCAATATTGAGCCAAAATTACAGAAATTTAATAAACTTCCAAAAGAATCTAGTTTACTAAAAAATAAATAAAATTTAACCAATCTATTAAATCCAAAACACTTAATAAATTCACAGCGTAAAAGAAAATAATTACATCCTATTCCATGTAAAGGCCAATCCCTAACCTATACATAATATCTAATCTACGAAATAAAGTGGTAAATTCGGTAGCAAAACTTCACGTAAAAATCACTACACACTTTGATTATTTCCAGCAAGTTTATAAAAAGAGTGCTCGTCTTGTTCTCCATTATCATTAAATTCCTCATCTAAATTACCTGAAATGTTGTCATAAGACGTCAGCTACACTTAGCCCAGTAAGTAAAATCAAATAGATTACATCCTTAATATGAAATAGGGTCAATACCAATTCACAAAGATATAACATAAAAAAAGTAACTAATCATGGTAAATATGTAGAATGTGATATGCATGTTCAGATTATAAATGCATGAATGCATGCTCATGTAACAAGTCATATTGATCACCAAGTGTGATCCATGCAAAATACCATGTTGTGCAATTATGCATGCCGTTCAAAATTCGAATTATGTAAGTCCCGCACTAGACCAATCAATTACTGAGAAAGATGTCTTCTCGATCCGTCCCGCCCATACAGGGCCACTCTTAGTAAGATATTCTATGTGCGCATCATAGTTTTTAGGGGTTTCGACCAAAAGGGTTCAATTCCCCCACTTATTTGCAGTCCGGGCAATAAAAAATTCCAAAGTATTCATAACTAGGACTAACCTCAGTGAAAATTATATAAGGCGAATGCCAACAAAATTCCACTCGGCATCCGTTACATATAATAATACGCTATCGAGATGTAAATAATGGGGTATATTGGGGTAGTAAGCCCCTCAACCGATAATGTTTGTCCATCCGGGACTTCCTCACCTAATCATGATGTCCAAGTCATGATTCACTCGGATTAAATCAGAAACTTCATCATAAGTGAAGTCTGATGGCAGGTCTAGTATATGACCAGAATATGGTCATTAATTCAATTGGATATGCTGTGCAATGTGAGGTGTTTTTGCACATTAACTAATCATACAACATGTGGAGAGATGTGCAATAAGCCTAAGTATGAAATATGAAGCTTTAGAACATGATTTAAATCACCATAATATCCAGAAAAATCAAATAATGCAAGATATAGGATTAGTCATAATTAACTATAAAACAAATCAAATAGCCTTAAATTAATGTCATGGAACAATCGTAATTATCATACAATTAATCATAATTAATCAAACAATAGATATAACATGAATTTCAAAATAACAACCCAACCTGGGAAGTCCGGCAGGCTGGTCGGCAAGCTGGCTGGTTTGCCGATTGCCTGGGCAGGTCCAAACTAATTTGAATCAAGGTCTCTGGGCTGATCGGTAGGTTAACCGGCACACCGGTTGGCCATCTGGCAACCTAGACAGGGGCCAAATTAACTAGGTGCAGGGTCTAAGGTGTACCGGAACACCGGCTGGCCATCCCGCAGCCAAGACAGAAGGTGTGGTTTTTCCAGAAATCACAGGGAAGCCACCAGTAATCCGGCACACCGGCTGGCCATCTAACAGGCTAGGCAGGGGCTTGTTTTTAAAATCTCAGGCACACAAGTCTGTTGGCAGGCTAACCGGCACACCGGTTGGCCATCCGGCAGGCTAGGCAGGGGGTCATAAATCACCTAGGGAAATCCGGCTGGCTACCGGTACACCGGTAGGTCTGCTGAATCCAATCTGGGTGAATCGGCAGGCTAGGCAGGGGGTCATAAATCACCTAGGGAAATCCGGCTGGCTACCGGTACACCGGTAGGTCTGCTGGATCCAATCTGGGGGAACCGACAGGCTAACTAGCACGCCGGTAGGTCACTGGTTTTCCCAGAAACAGAAATTATTTATAATTTTTATATTTTAACACATAATTAGTGATTTTCTTCAACATAAACTCATATTTAAATTGTATTCCAAAACTGACCTAAATAAAATAACAATCAAAATTAAAGCTTACCTTGCTTGGAAAGATCAATTTTAGAAAGTTCAAATTTCTATGAAGAACAGTGTTTTATTTGAATTGAACTCAATGTGGTATGTCATATTCCTTGAATATGGCAAATCACCTAATTCAATTCAAAGATATAACTAAATTGAAGATACTTACCTTGCTTGACACGCAAGTTCTTCTTTTTCCTCAACCCAGTTCAAGTTTGAACTGCTCCTTCTTCCATACCTTTAGCTATCAACCCAGAATTTCAGTTTGATGGTTTGGACGGCCAAACCAGTGATTAAATAATTTATTAGAGTTAAACTTTGTTTAGGATTCATCTTTAATCCCATCCCTTAGATTTTACTTAGTTAATCTACACCTTTGGTTGGAAAAATACCAGTCCTAATACAACTTAAACATTAGTTTATTTCTATCCTAATTAGCTTAGGATTTTATCTTTTAGATTAGCCCTTTATCTTTTAATCTTGACCCTTGATTTAGTTTTGTTATTCTTGCGAAATCTCAGGAATTGGTTTAACTTTGAGATTATGATTGTGTATGATGCACTCTAGATAATCTATTGTGCTCTTACCAATCACAATTGGTCAAAGTCAACTAATTAACTTATACTAAAATTTTTAAATTAATCCCTATTTTCTAACTAATTACACATAAACCTTATTACTAATTTCACTAAACTCCCCTAAACGAGTTGGGTTATTACATTGTCGTACCAAGTGTAGACACGATTTGTACGCGACCGAGAGAATTCTCTCAACTTGAGTTCATCATCACCAGCACATGCTCCCATGGCGCCCGTGAACTTAGTTACATGCTCATTTGCATTACCGGTCCACCCGTTGTATTGTGGTATCAAGGGAGTGACCACATATCCCACTGGATAAGGTTTCTTCATAATTACCCGAGGGTATGGTGGCCTAGTATCGATGTTGAATTCAACAGGTTTTTCTTTCTGTTGTCTAAGGAGGTTGATTATCTCATCTCGAGTTATGAACCCGTTATTATTCATCGATTCTGGTAGTGACGCACTCAAGGGAGTACCGATAGGTACCACTATGGGTGTTGTAGGTACTTTCTCCACAAATGGCTCCGTTGGTGGAATTGGGGCATGACTCCCTCGATTGGCCACGGCCTGCAATAACTCCATCATCTTGGCCTGTGCCTTTTACAACTTGTTCATTTGTAATTTCAACATTTCTACTTGATCCTCGCGATCGTTAATCTCTTTACCAACCTCCTCCTCACCGTGCATCTCATGTAGACTACGAGATAAGTCTTCTTCATGCCTTTCCTCGACCGCTTGGAATGAAGACAACCCAACTTGTTCTCCACCTTTCGGTCTACCTCTTTGTGTCAGCATTCTTCTACTAATGATCGGTACGTGGGAAACTAAGTCCCCAGCGAAGTCGCCAAAATGTAAAGGGTGTTTTGTGAAAAAGTCACCAATGGTTGAATCACTAATCGACAGGAACCTAAATTGACAAGCGACCAAATCCTGTCTCTAAAAGAATTAAGACAAACAGTAAAACAAGCAACAGCCGCTTTACACAGGTTGAGTTCGTCTAGGAGAATAGTAATCGAGGTGTTAGAAATTCATGAGCACACGTTAGAGAAACGTTTTAGAGCTTAACCCGTTAGGAAAATTCTCCAGCCCCATTCTTGAGAAATGAACTACTATTTAAAGAAGTAAGGGGAGAGATAATGGAAGTTAAGACATCGTTAGGCGGTTACTAATGGTGCTAAAACATTTACCCGGGGTAGCATGGATTAGTTACCCCGACCTCTAAAGTGGACCAATTAGAAGCCATATTCATAAATTACATGCTTGCCATCGGAAACCGTGACACCACATGTATTCCATGACATGTCGAAGGGTCGATTCCTTTCATATCTAATCCCCCTTATGTTAACGCTCGTGATACCATGGTATAGACGACGACAATCAGCTGTAGGAATGTGGTAAAGGTGTTTTTCTTACCTTGGTGTGGTTGATCCCCTCTAGCCTTAGAATTCCTAAGGTTCCCAATCCTTGGTGTTTTAGGATTTCTTTGGACGGAGGTATGGATGACCATCTACGTCGCGGAAGTTTTCATTCATGGAGAGATACGCCCGTCAAGGTCTGTCTCAAGGTAAGTGTAAAGTGTATTTCCATATCGACTACCCGTCGAGGGGTTGTATATCGACTACTCGTCGAGGGGATCCGGCATCCGTCGTGGTTGTATATCGACTACCCATCGTGGGGATCCGGCATATGACATAGATGAATATTAATAGCACGTCCTCCAGCATCCGCCATGGTTGCATATCGACTGCCCATCGAGGGAGTCCGGCTTACTGTCATGGATATCGACTACCCATTGCGGGGATCTGGCATATGCCGTAGATGAATATTGACAACCCGTCGAGGGGATCCGGCATCCACTGTGGTTGAATATCGAATCCCCGTCGAGGGGGTCCGGCTTACTGCAATGGATATCGACTATCCATCGAGGGGATCCGGTATATGCCGTAGATGAATATTGACAACCCGTCGAGGGGATCCGGCATCTGCCGTGGTTGCATATGGACTGCCCGTTGAGGGGTCTGGCTTACCACCGTGGATATCGACAACCCGTTGAGGGGATCCAGCATATGCCGTAGATGAATATTGATAGCCTGTCGAGGGGATCCGGCATCTGCCGTGGTTGCATATGGATTGCCCGTTGAGGGGATCCGGCTTACTACCATGGATATCGACTACTCGTCGAGGGGATCCGGCATCCGCCGTGGTTGCATATCGACTGCCCGTCAATGGGGTACAGCATTCGCCGTGGTTGTATATCGACTACCCGTCAAGGGGATCCAACATCCACCGTGGTTGTATATCGACTACCCCGTCGAGGGGATTCGATATATGCCGTGAGTGAGTACGTTTTGTGTAACGTCATCTTGATAGTGTAACATCGTTTGTAGCATCGTTCAATCGTAGCGTTGTTTTTAGGGTCAACTTGGAATCTTGGGGAATTAACCTTGAGGCCATCTCAAGTTATCAGGAAGTGCCAAGAGCTTGTAAGGTGTGACCACGAGCTTTGGTCACCAGAAGAGCTATAGCTTGCAAGATGTAGTCTTGAGAGTTGGTCTTTACAAGACCTTCTCAAGTCACCAAAAGTTCTAAGGTTTTGGTCACCAAGAGTGTTTAGGGATCGTAAGATGTAGTCTTGCAAGTTGGTCTTTACAAGTCCTTCTTAGGTCACCAAAAGTTCTAAAGTTTTGGTCACCGAGAGTGTTAAGGGATTGTAGGATTTTGTCTTGAGTATTGGTCTTTACAAGACCTTCTCCAGTCACCAAAAATTCTAAATATTTGGTCACCAAGAGACGTTAAAGCTTGTAAGATGTAGTTTTGCAAGTTGGTCTTTACAAGACCTTCTTAAGTCATCAAAAGTTCTAAAGCTTTGGTCACTAAGAGGCGTTAAAGCTTGCAAGACAAAATCCTAAGTTTTGGTCATCGGGAAGTTAAGGTTTGCAGGAAAAAATCCAAAGTTTTGGTCACCGGGACGTTAAAGCTTGCAGGACAAAATCCTAAGTTTTGGTCATTGGAACAATAAAGCTTGCAGGACAAAATCCTAAGTTTTGGCCACCAATGGACGTTAAGTCTTGTAGAACAAAATCCTAAGTTTTGGCCACCAAGGGACGTTAAGGCTTGCAAGACAAAATCCTAAGTTTTGGTCACCAGGACGTTAAGGCTTGCAGGACAAAATCCTACGTTTTGGTCACTGGGACGTTAAGGCTTGTAGGACAAAATCCTAAGTTTTGGTCACTGGGACGTTAAGGATTGCAAGACAAAATCCTAAGTTTTGGTCACCGGGACATTAAGGCTTGCGGGACAAAATCCTAAGTTTTGGTCACCAAGAATTTTAGAGGTCGTCAGGTGTGATCTTAGGAGCTGATCTTTACAAGACTTTCTCAAGTCGCCAGGGGGTAGTGCCAGATTCTGACACATGTCAATGCCCTTTTGAATTGCTGGTGCTTCACATTTCTCTATCTACAATAGTTACTACTTAATTTAAGAAATTTTGTTGTTATAGATGATAATATAGTAAAACAACAACAAATGTTTTAACACGAAACTTAAAAAATTGGTTCAACTTTTAGACGTAGTATGATAGATATATAATATCTTATATTATTATATTTTGTATTTTTATTCCATTATTTAAAAAATATTTTGTAGTCGTAATTTAGAATTAAAAATATTTTAATGTCATTACTCCAAAAATAAATATGACCAAAGCACCTTTGATCTGATCCACTTCACCCATTAAAATTTGATAATACGCACTTATATATAATAGAAATTAAATTATTTAATATTTATTAATTTTTTAATATTTTAAGATTTAGTATAAAGAAGATCATATCTTTTTAAAAAAATACTAAAAAGACTAAAAACTTTATACATACCTACGTAAATTAATTGACGGAAAGATATTGTTCTTTTATTTTATTTTTAATGAGCTTGTATTGCTTCCCAAGATCCCTATTAAAAAAGGCACTTTTTCCTTTTTCTCCTTATATGACAAATGCTTTTGGGACTAAAATTTGGATATGTCAATTGAGCTCATATTGAAGGGTATATACAATTTGGGTTTGCTAAGTCAACTAAACCATGTGTAAACTATATTATCGGCTCTGTTTGGTTCGACGTAAAAAGTTTCACATAAAAAATATTTTACAATGTTAAATGATTTCAAGAAAATTTTAATTTTTCTGCTATTTGGTTGGAAGTTAGAAAATAGAGTGGAAAATTAGTAGTTTTCACTTTCTTATGTTTGGAATACACGAAGATAATCACAGAAAATGACTTGCAACTTGCTATCTGTTTTTGTCAGTATGAACCGCTAAAATGCTAGATATATTTGAATGGGTGGTAGGTCTTTGATGGTGCTCTGGCGGTAATATCGCAGTTATGGTTAGTACATTGTAATGATTGTATTGTCGTTGTTACTAAAAGTGGTGGTGCTAGTGGTGATGGAAATTTGGTGGTGCTATTATTGTTGGAGGTAATAGTTGTTTTGCCAGCGCAAACAGTAGTGGTGCCACCACCAATGGTGGTGGAGATGGTGGTGACGTTATTGCTAGAAATGATAATGGTGGTAGTAATGATATGGTTAGTAGTACCATTTTTATACGTGATATACATGTTGTGAGTGACGGTATGCCGCTACAAAGGTGGTGGAGGTGGTTTAACTACCAAAGGTGGTGGTAGTGATGGTGCACTGCTGGTAGAAGTGATGGTGACAACGATAATGTGGTGGTGATGAACATGTTGTAAGTGACGGTGTGGCACCATCAAAGGTGGTGATGGTGGTAGTGATGGTGCAACCACAAAATGTGGTGATGATGACACTAAAGGCAGTTGTGGAGCCAGAATTCTATTGTAAGGGGGCAAGAATTAATTGGATGTCTCAAGTCCATAAATTAGAAAAATAAAATACAAATTTCAACATCATTTTTCTTTTCATTGATAAACTTTTGATTGAAAAAAATGAGTTCGAAAATGATGAAAATATCCACGTTTTACTAATACTCTGATCATGATAGTTATGGGTGTAATTAGGTCAATTTGGTACGGTTTAGTGACAAACCCAAATCAATACAAAATACAGTGAAAAAATAAAAAATCGAACTATAGTCGAACCAAACCAAACTACGGTGATCTAAACCGAACTAAATCAAAAGAGATTCGGTTTGATTCAATTTGATAAAATTGATGTTATTTATATATTAAATACATACATATACACACAAAAATACAAACATATACATACAGGGGCAAAACTAGATAATTTTTCTTGGGGAGCCAAATTACATTAAAACAATTTAATGTGTTTCACTAATCATTTCTCGATGATTTCAATATGGACGACCGAAATAGAATTTTGATGGAAAAATTTTCTATTCTTTCTTTATTTGTATAGAATAATTAGCAAAATTTCATCGAAATTTGATGGTTTCAATAAAATAATTTTATTTTTTAAGTTATTATTTTAATCAAAATTAATTATTTCGAAAAATTTCAAACTTTTTGTCAAAATTGTATGAAATATTTTAGAGAAAATTTTAAGATTTTGATTTTGCCTACTTAAATTAAAATGAAAAATTTCAACGAAATTTAAAACCTTGACATATATTAATAAATCGGTAAGGCTGTAAATGAGTAGAGCCAATATGAGCTTAGCTTTGTCAAGCTCAGCTCGAGCTCATAAACCTTGAGCAAGGCTCAGGCTCAACTCAAGCTCATTAAAAGATTTTGGGATCAGGCTCGGCTCAGGTAGGTTAAAATATTTTAGGCTCAAGTTCTGCTCGTAAAAGGCTCAGCTTGCAAAAAATATTAGCTTAGTCCAAATACATTAATATTATAGCTGAAGATTATTATTATATCTAGCATAATATGTTTTTCATAATATATTAATATATAATATAAAATATAGGAATATAGATTTATAATTTCATAAACAAACCGAGTCGAGCTTTAATTGAGTTGAGCCAACCCGAGATCAGCTTAAGCTCATTAAGTTAATGAGCTTTTATTGGCTTAGGTTCAACCAGTAAATACGAACCGAGCTAGCTCGAATTGTTGACAGCCTTCTATATATGTATAAGGATAATTTTAAGAATATGTGTAAAAGTATAATTTTAAAAACTTAAAATGAGTATAGATATAAATAAATGTGCAAACTTTTTAATTTTAAAAGAACATATATAAAAAAGGTAATTATTAAAAATTAAGATATTCTATTAATTTTTTTCGGGCAAGAAAAAATATTTAGAGGGGAGAGGGAAATTTTGGGGGGGGGGGGGGAGTATGTAATATATTATAAAATTAATAAACAAAACTCAAATTTATAATAAATTAAGGGGGCCAGTTGCCCCCTCTCGCCCCTATGTAGCTCCGCCCCTAACTAAAGGTGGTGGAGGTGGTTTACACATATTGTTGACAGCCTTAATAAAACCAAATTAAAAGAAAGAACTTTAGTAGTGTTGACCTAAGTCACCAGAACGCCAAGCAGGTGCGGGAGTGAAAGCGCCAAACTTGAAAATAACTTGTAGTCCAAAGCGCCTACACAATGTCTATATATATATATATATATGAATTATAATTCATATAAACAAATATTTCAATTTCCATTCTTATGCTCAATCACGTATGTAACAGAAGGAAATAATACAAATTTATTTTCCAATCAATCTAGATAACCATATTTTCAATTTAAGATTTATTTTTATATTTTCATAAAAACCTCCAACATATTACAAGAAAACCCCTTTAGTTTAAAGTTTTATTCTAATCCGTATATGATATAAAACATGTCCACTTTTATATTTTCATAGAAACCCTTAAATAATTACAAACAAAGCCCTTTTATTTTACCGTTTCACTCCAATCCACACTCAGAAAGTCATATATGAGGATTTGGGGCATTTTCTCACTCAGAACGCGGATTGGCATTCTGAGCGCCAAAACGCCCCCATGTATTCTAGGTGTTGACTCCACTCAATCTTGATTTTTTAGAAAATAACATACGGAATTTTGAAAGGTATGCCGTTTTCCAGACAATTATCTCATTTTTGGGTAATTAAATACACGCAACAATAGTTTTACATTGAAATAAATACTCAAAAAATACAATTTTCGTTGAAAATGTTTTCGGTATCCTATTTTACAATGAAACAAATGAAGCCTTAGAGTCTACTTTTTGTCTTATAATTTTGTTCTCTTGTTTTTAAGAGGGGACAAACTTCAAACATGACAACTTTTTTGGAGAATCCTTTGCATACGTGTACAGTGAATTGTACCTCAAAACACCAAGTTTTAACGGCGAAAAGATTTTCCACATACCAAAAAAGATTCTTCTAAACCTAATGTCTTTGTTGTGTAAAACATTAGAAATGTTATAAAATTCGAGGAACAGCATGACAAAATCTATTAGGAAAAATGCATATGTAATTGACACATACAGATTAATGCAGACGAATGGATTTGTTTATCCAAGTTTAGAAAATTTATTTATTCTAATATATTATCTACATGGCCTGTTTCAGACATCCTCTATCAACTGCAAGATACAAATTATTCTCGCCATTTCTTGATATGGCAAAAAAGAGTGTCTAAGAAACTAAAAAGTGATGAGGCACACTAATTTATTTCTTCATTTCTGATTTAATTTGCAAGAAAAGTTTTTTGGCTCCTCCCCTGTTCTTTGCTACCTTATATCTTCATTGAGAGAAACTTGACTCATGTTGTTGGCTTCATAAATGTATGTGAAGTTTGGATAACCTTAGAATACATGACCGTGTCACATTCTCATGCAACTATGCCTACAACTACAAACTTTGCAAAACAAGGCTATGTCTATGGTAATTATTTAGAAAATGAAGAGTTATGCCGATGGTCTTGCTGTGGTTTGGATGTTCTAAGTAACGTGAATTGTGCTCTTAGGGGAGGCGTTCCCATATCCTAACTGAGAATCGACATTTTGAAAACGGAAACATGCTTTAAGGAAAGTTCAAATAAAATAAAAAATGAACCGTTGTTCATGTACATTTGGAAATTCAAAACAAGTAGGTCCTAAATTTTTTTATTGATTTTTGATAATACTGCTATTTTTGATATACTTTTTTTCTTCATAAACTTTTGATAATAAGTTGATAATTTTGAACCTCTTAGTATTTTCTAGTAATAAGGCATGTAATAATTGATATATATATATATATATATATATATATATATAATATATATTACAACCTTAATGGGGAGGGTGAAGGCCTCCTAATCCTTCATTTCTTGAATCCTCAATTCTCATAAGTTTGGGCTTTTTCATATTAAAAAATTTGAATTAAATGGTTTCAGCCAATCAAAAGTTAATAAAATATAATTATTAGTTAGCAAGCAGGTCCCAAATAAAATTAGAATCAAATCACCTAAAATCTCTCTTCACTTTTGTAAAACCACTCTAATAAAAGTTAATAAAATATAATTATTAGTTGAAAATGGGGTTCCAAATATAATTATAAGTAAATCACCTATAATCCACCTTCACTTTCTTAAAATACTCTAACAAAATTTAATAAAATATAATTATTAATTGACAAGTGGATCCCAAATATAATTAGAACCAAATCACTTAAAATCTGTTTTCACTTTCCTAAAACCACTCTAACACTACAAAATAAAAATAATAAATTAAGAGTAATTTTATGGATATTAACAAATCCTACCCACTAACCTTAAAGTTTTCTAAATTATCTGTAGAAGTTGATTACCTTAAAATCATTTCAAATCTCTATTCACTTTCCTTAAATGACTCTAATACTCTCCATAAAAAAAAACAATAATTAAGAGTGATTTTTGGGATATTAACAAATCCTACTCACAACCTCACAATTTTCTTAAAATATTTCTAGAAATTGATTACCTTAAAATCATTTCAAATCTCTTTTCACTTTCTTAATGACTCTACTAACTAATAATTATGAGTGATTTTAGGGATATTAAGAACTCTATTGTAGTGACCCGGACCTGACTAGAACAGTTAAAGATTTAAATCCTAAGTAATCTATTAATTATACAATGGAAATTTAATGAAAGACTCAATGTAGGATTGGACTAATTAATAATTATGTAAGACTAAGGGATAATTGCCTAATTAATTGAGAATTAATGAAAGGGATGGACTTTTAATCTATATGGACTAAATCCTTATAATAAACGAATTGAGCCAAAATTGAATTAAAAGCCCATTAAGAATTAAATAGGTATTTATAAATTAAAGAAGGGTTAATTAAGTAAATAAACGACTTAATTTAAATTCAACGATTGATTCTTGAATATTTGAAAATTGAATTAAACTAATTCGAATTGAAATAAATTAAAGAAAATAGAGTTGAAGTTAGCTAAGGAACCTAGAAGCAAGGAGAAAGAGAGAGAAGGTATTCTCTAGCGTTGGACCTCCAAACCAAGGAAGAGGAAGAAGTGTTGGCTTAGTTGTAGAAAATCTAGACAATGAGGAGACCTAGAGAGAAGAAAGAAAATGAAGAAATAGAAGATAGGAAGAGAAAAGCTTTCTGTAGGAAGAAAGAAGCTAGAGAGGCTAAAAGGAAGAGAGAAGAAGAAAGAGAGGAAGAAGAAGAGAGAGAGGTTTACATTGGTGTAAGGAAGGAATCTAGGAAGAAACAAAAAAAGGAGGAAAGCGAAAACGAAGAAGATGTTGGATACGATGGTCAAGAAGAAAGTGAAGACAATGACGATTGGTTGGGAGAAGAAGACAAAGGGAAGAGGATTGTGACCAAATAGCATTTGAAAAGACAAGAACAGATCGATGAAGGCTGGTTTAGAAGAATTGGTAAACGAGGTAGGGATTCCTGAGTTTCTACGGTAACTGATTTTATGGATGATCTCAATGTTATAGATAAATGGGGAATGCATGATTTGGAATGTTTAGCATGTTAGATCTAAGATCTAAAGAAAATAGTAAGAATGATGCTATGTTGTTTGATTCGCATGATCCAATTATGATGATGTGTTTACTAGGTTATTATGTGTTTTTTTGAATCATATTCATGTTCTTAGATTTATTATTGATTTTTTGTTATTACTTGTTTAGATCCATGGAAATAAACTAGGTTTTACGTTATTGTTGTTTGGATCTTATGAGTAGGTTTTAGAAACTTATTTATGATTGCTAAAACCTTAGAAAACATTAGGTTTGAGTAGAGGCACGAAGCCCTAGTTGAAAACCCAGAAAATAGCTAAAATTATCGTTCGGTAGAAGTCTCGGCAGCTACCGAGCAGCTATAAAAAATAGTAAAAACAGTGTGTTCTCTTGACATGCTACCGAGCTTGTTGGTAGGAGTTTTGACAGCTACCGAGTATCTATTGAGGCCCAATGAGCTTCAAATTTTGTGGGGAGGATCCTCATTGAGTTGTGTGTATGCCTGTACGGATGGTTTGTGTGCAAAAAGTCTAGAAATTGTCGAATCAAGAAAAGTATAAGAGAAGATCAAGAATTCAGGATTCTCAGACTGATTCAAATGGAATATGAGGTGTTATTGATTCATAGGTGATGGATATGTTCATAGAACATTAAGATAGGATTAGTATGATTCATAGGTGTTGGATATGATCATATAGGATCTGTTTGGTTGAATGGTGCTAGTATCATCCAACGGACTTCAGTTTGACTTGGGTTGACTTCTGTATGACTTATGTTGACTTTGATGATTCACTTGTATGTTTGATACGGGTACCATGAATATCCATGATTGTGATTGTGTTTGTGACTTGAATTTATAATCTGGATGGGTCAGCTTCCACCATGGGTGAAATTCGCTAAAGGTAAGGCATGGTATGGGTGTATTCCACCATGGGTGAAAGTGCCTAAAGGAAGGATATGGTATGGGTGTATTCCACCATGGGTGAGAGTCCCTAAATGAAGGTCTGGTTACAGGTGAGCTTCCACCGTGGGTGCTAGTCCCTAAACGGAATGCGAGTATACTGGTGTATTCCACCGTAAGTGCAAGTCTCTTAAGGAATAAGAATGGTGGCTTTCCTCCGTGGGTGCAAGTCCCTAAAAGAAAGGGTTACTGATATAGGTGTGTTTCCACCGCGGGTGCAAGTCCTTAAAGGAATGGACAGGTGACTTACTCTGTGGGTGAAAGTCCCTAAAAGTATGGCGTGTTACTGGTGTATTCCACCGTGAGTGAAAGTCTTTTAAGGAATAGGAATTGTGTTTCTACCGTGGGTGCAAGTCCCTAAAAGGATGGGTCGTATGGTTGTGAGTTTGAATGAGCATGTGACTGGGCTAGGTCTGGTGACACCCTGCATTGCATTGCATCTCATTTCACTCCATGCTTGCATCATACCTTGCATTGTATTGCATTTGTAATTGACTTGACTGTGATGCATATTCATTATGACTTCTTGATTGTTAATGTGATTGTGATTGGGTCACAATGGTCGTAGCAAGGTGGGACCTTGTGGATAAGGGTGTATTTCCACCGTGGGTGAAAGTTCCTAAAGCAAATGATTGTACTGGTGGCTTTCTTCGTGGGTGAAAGCCCCTAAAAGAATGGTTATATGTTGTTTGCTTGTGAACATAGTGAGACTCTGTGTATAATTATGTGATGTGTGATTGTGTGGTTAAGGGTGTACTTCCACTTGGGTGCAAGTCCCTAAAGGAATGCTAAATGAGAGTTCCTCCGTGGGTGCAAGTCCTTAAATGAATGGTTATATGCAGGATATATGATAGGTATTTATGTGGTTACTTGGTCGTAGCATGGTGGGACTATGTGGTATATGTAATATGTTCATTGGTCGTAGCATGGTGGGACCATGTATTGTTTTGTTGTGGAACATAGTTAGACTATGTGACTACTGTGATCTTGCTGTTGTGTCACATGGTAGGACCATGTGTACACTTGTATGTCTGTTTTGTTTGGAACATGGTGGGACCATGTTGAATCGGCTTAAACATGATGGGATCATATGGGTAGCCTTAACATAGTGGGACTATGGGGATTGTGAACTAATGACTGTTATAACTTCATATGGTAGGGTTACTATGTGATTGGTGATTTTACATGATCGTAATATTCATGCTAGTATATGACATATAGTATGATGACATGATTAATACACATATGATAGTATGTTATGACTTGAAATGCATGAAATGAACCCTAATGATTTGCATGCATAAAAGTAGATATTGTAGTATCGTAGGATTTCTCTACTAGGCTTTGACTGATCCTTATCTCTATAGGTGATCGGATTGTCTGAGTCTTGGCTGGCTTTTCGAGAGGTGATCTTTCTGTTGAGATGCATTTACCTTTTAAGACTACATAACTTACTTTATTTGGTTTGACCCTTAGAGGGCGGAATTGTAATAAATGATATTCAGATTACTTTAATTGTGGGTTGATGGCTTAACATGCTTAGTTAGACTATGGTTTTAAATTTGTCAGACTTCTGTTGTATATTGTATTGGTACGACTCTGATTCAACCAGGTAAGGGTTGAGGTTGTGGCTGTTTATCCATATCCACGTGGTGGGTCCGAAGGTTGGTTCCTTGGAATCCTTGAGATCTCATATCTCAGATTTGGGGCATGACATCAACTCATTAAAATCTTTTCTTGTTATTTCATAAAATCATCAGAAATGTGTAGAGCTTGTCACAAACCAACCAGAAAATCCCAATTTATGAGATTTCTGATTCATTCGTAACCCTCACCCTATATCGCTACAAGAGTGGATTACAATGTTCAAAACATAAGCGGAAGTTATACTACTGTTCTAGTAAGATATAAGTAACTAAAGTACAAAATCTAAACAAGTTTCTAAAATGGAAAAGTCTAATTTCTAGACCAACACTAAAGTTCTATTAGAGTGCTGGACCCAAACCAGGTTCTCTCTCATCAACCAAGTTCAACAAACCGTAAGGTCCTCCTCGACTTCAATCTCCTCAGCTGCCATCACGACTAAAGCTCCTGAAAGTTGTTTGCTAAAAATCATGACCTACACTAGGCAGTAAGTAAATAACTTCATAATTGTGCATGATTAACTTAGATTCAAGATATTACTCAATATTTTCAGTCCACACAACAAAGAGATCAAAATAAAATGAGATGCATATGGTCAAATTATTTATTATGCATGTTGTGCGCCTAATTACAGTAGTCACCAAGGTGAGCTAACAAACAGTCTAGTATGCAATGCAAATGCAATCTTTGTCAGTATGTACAAGATGGCCTGTTTCCTCTTGATCCAGTCTTTATCCGGGGTTCCTAACAATTAGAATTCGCCTCAGGATGTTTTAGCAACCTGAAACCATCAGCCGTATTAACAGACCAAGGGATAAGACTATTCTATGTATACAACATAGTTTTAAGGGCTTTTAACCAAGGAGGCACATTCTCCCAACTTTTTTTTTATCAATGGTAAAATATCGAGACTTGCACCCACGTGCGGCTCCCTCAGGAAAACATGACACTTGACATACTATAGAGGTCTCTCTTTCTGATATTCCACCCAAGCTTACACCAACGTGCGGATCCTAAGGTAAATTCCCTTGGGCAATGAGTGAATCTGTTAGGGTAGCTAATCCCTCAACTCGTCATTGCCAGTCTCCTCACTGGATGTGGAACTCACATCACATCACTCTTATTTCAATCACGAGACTTAACCGTGTGGTCTCAGAAAACAGGGTATTTCTCTTGACCAAGCTATGGTCACGAGTCAATGCTGTGCAAGTGAAGTGGTGCACACTAGCTAAGTAGTAAATTCGTAGTGTACATGGTGTAATCATAACAAATAAGTGTGTAAATCCCCAATCTCACATGTAATAAAAGTCATAATTTCAAGTAACACAAGATAGGTTCATTGAGAAGCTTTCATATAAGATTAACTAAACATTCATGTTTAAGGTGCCAGAAGTATCATCAACTATATGTGTATTGATCGTCCCAAACCTAACACTCATATTTGTTCAACACATGAAAACTGGTCCATGAGGAAGCACGTATAATTACAATCGCATCTGAACTCCATATAACATCATACTTGAAAAATTAAGTCAATCCTAGGTTATGTGCAAGGTATATTATGATTAACTGCAGAGCATTTTCCACACGTTTCCATGTATTGCCATACAATATTTCACTAGACCAAATCATAGGGTAAGAACTACATTATCAATCGTACTAGAGTGCGTAATTCATCAATTCCAATCACAAACCATTCTAATGTGTATCAACTAATAAACATCACAATATAAGGCTAAATCCGCAGGTTCGACGAGGTCTTCGGTGCACCGAAGCTTGCCTCGGTGACTAGCTCGGTGGATCGAACTGAGATTCGGCAACAAATCCAGGGGACTAATACTCGACGACCTCTTCGGCTCACCGAAGCCAACTCAACGCGCTAAACCGATACTCGGTAACGTATTCATGCTCGGCGACTTGTTCGGCGAGTCGAATAGTTCGCCGACGGCCCAGAAAGTATTCGGCAAAGCGTTCGGAGCACCGAGGATGTCACGACCCGAACCGGAAATTCCCTATTTGTGTAGGTTTTCCAGTTCAAGTGCAACCTTTATGGGTGTGGCTAACAAAATTAGATTCCGAAGCGGAAGTTCTAACAGTTCTAGTAAAATATAAGTAACTAAAATACGCCTAGAATTAAAATCTAATAATTTCTAGGTTCTCACAGTCTTAGTCTAAACTAAAACATCAAATCTATCAGAGTGCGCTACCCATTC
>JAUPMG010215593.1:0-16719 GCA_031762675.1 Pachysandra terminalis
AACCCTTAACTTCTCAAAATATCGCTTTGGCCCCAAATTTGAAAATTATGTTACGAAAACACCCTTATGATGCAAATGAAATATGCAGATATATTCTATATGAATAATTATAATACTTTTAAAGGTTCAGGTCATTACAGGGATTGTAATGATATTGTCTATTTGTTTTTGTTTGGTTTTTTTACAAGGGAAGAAAGCTGAGGAAGAAGGGAAAAGAAGAAGAAGAAGAGGGTGGAAAGGAAGAGGAAGAAGGGAGAAAGAAAGAAGAAAGGGGAGAGAGGGTTCCGGCTGCAATTGCAACCGGAAGAGAGAGAGAGGGAAGCTTACTGTAGAGAGAGAAATGGAGAACGGCGGTTGTGCATACGGGCAGTGTCGGGTAACGGCAGCGGGCGCAAGGGAGCAACAAACTTTATTTCTGATTTTAAACAAAATGACCCAACCTTCAAACTTTGAGAATTTGCACAAAAATATCAGTATGATTTAACTCAAAACCAATTGAACAAATGCAGAAAACCAAGAGAACACAAGAAACTTTCTTTTATTTTTCTTCTTTTAATAACAAAAGATCAAATTCATGGCTTTCTTGACCGGAATGGAAAGAAGCAATCAGTTAAGTGCATATGCCTCCAATTCATCTCAAAACATTGAGTAGATTACCTATAATGGGAAGAAAAAAAATATAAAGAAACTCTTCTGATCAAACTCAAGAAACCCATCTCAAAAGCCAAAACCCAAAACCAGAAGCCAAATCAACACTAACTAACAAAACCCCAAACCCATCTCAGAAGCCAAACCTGCAAAACCTGAAGCCAAATCAAGACTAATGAACAAAACCCAACTTGGAGTAATCAGTATCCAAGCACAAAAAACCATCAAAGATGAAAATTCTGTTCATCAAACATCAAAACCTCACAAGACATAGCAATAAAGAGTAAGAAATATCAAGGTCCTTTACCTTAAAAAACAAATCAGAACTTTTCCAAGCTTATTCAAGGTCCTTTACCTTAAAAAAAAAAATCAGAGATTTTCAAAGCTTATTTTTTACTGGATGTGTACTGCTCGGAGGATCTCATCATATTGCGGTCGGATTGAGAGGTGCGTTGTCGTAGATTGAGCTTCCGATGATTTAGTTGAGTACTATTCTCGTCTCGTTGTCACCGGTTTCTCCTTTGATCTCGTCGTCACCAATTTCTCCAGAGAAAGGATCAGCTTGGAGAAGAGAAGACACCAAAAAAGGGGAGAGGTTGGAGAAAAAAAGAAGAGACCAGACGGAAGAGCAGGTCTTTGTTTTCATTTTTAAATTAAAGTCATTTAACGGGATTTAAGTGGTCAAACATTTTAGAAGGAAAAACATTTCATCCGAACACGTGCCAAAAATCCGCACACCGTCCAGACGATAAAGTCACACCAAATGCTCCCGAATCGAAGGAGGATCTTCTGCTCACTCTCCTACTCAAGCTCCTGCTCCCCTAGGCAAAATGTACATTTGTTGGTGGACCCACGCATTTTGAAATGCACATTTTGCCTAGTGAGCGGGAAAGTGAGTATGAGAGTAAGCAGAAGATCTTTGTCCTCCCGAATCAGACTTGTTTACAGCAAAAAGATATACCATTTTAACTAGATTTCCTTGCCGGGCATAAGATTGTTTTTTAAAAAAGTAAAAGTTTAACTTGTTTTTCAGTTACGACATAGGAATTATTCTTTCCTGTACTACAGTACATTAGTTTGGCCTTTGGGAATCACAGATGCTAGAGAAGACTCCTGCAGACCGTACCGTACCACATCTGACCACAATGGAGCCGCAACTTTTGGTCGGTCCATCATAAACATCTCTAAGTTTTAGACACGTGTACAGCTAACAACGAAAGCTACTCTTTCGGAATCTTTTATATTCCTTAGCCGAAGAAGGCATTATCCTGCCTGGTAACGCTAGTAAGTCACAAGTTAATTGGTCCTCGCGTGGATTAACACGTGACAACCACCCTCTCGCCCATATTCCTAGGTAATAGGACCCACCTCAAGGCTCAAAATATCAATAGAAAACTATCGCGTGAGGGTTCTTAGAAGTAGAACTGATGAACGGTGGGACCGGTTTTGGTTACCAAGAAAGCAGCATAGTACACGATGCAGTTGCAGGAGTCGTTGTCTAATTCACCGCCGATCTTTCCAGATAGGAGACAAATTACGGATCCAAATGATTTGGGGAAAAGATTCCTTCAGGAGAGAGCTCAAAATATCGAGCGATGCCTTGAAAATGTCTGGTCTACGGTTTGACAGATCACCTCGTCTCTGACACTTCTTATCTTAACAAAAAAATATTAATCTTTAAATCGTCTCGCGATCATAGTTGCCTTTTAGGAAAATTCTTTGGAATCTAAAGATATTTTTTGTACTTTGTTAGGAATTTACTTGGGGCCTGTTTGAAACTCATAAATTAAAGGGCTTCGATACGGAGGGCTTTGAAACTAAAACATTGGTTAAAAATTATGTTTTTAAGAGAAAAATTATATAAAAGGATGTTTTTGTATATAATTTTAAATTTGATGGATATTTTTTTCATTTTAAAGAATGTGTAATAAAAATAAAAATATTATTTTATTATTTAAAAGCTTTACTTAAATTTAGAACATTGACTAATTGCTTCCAACAACACAATTTTTAAAAGCATACATGTTTCTCCAAATAAACTTTCTAAAGAAACCCTTATACATAGGGGTGCAACTTGGTTCGGTTTGGATTGGGTTGCCCTTCCATCTAGGAATGCAACTTGGTTCGGTTTGGATTGGGTTGCCCTTCCATCTAGGAATGCAACTTGGTTCGGTTTGGGTCGAGTTGACATCAAGCCAGCCACAAACCAATCTCTTTGAAGGTCAACCCAACCCGAATTGAAACTCGAGCTATAAAACCCAAATACCAAATCGATTTTATTTTGTAAACCCTAAATCCAACCCAAACTACAATTTCGAGTAAGTTTGGGTCAGGTTAAGTTTGGTTGATAATCACAATCACAACTCGAGTCATATATTTGGACTTAAACCAAACTGAACAGTGTACAAATACTTAAAAATACAAATCTAATTTACCCAAACAAGGGTCTTGTTTAAAAATAGCAGAAATTTAGAGGGGGTTTTATAAATCCCTAAATTTACGTACTTTCAAAAGAAATATATATATATACGGGTCAAATTACACGAAATCCTAACCCAAAACCAAACCAAATTAATTTGGGTTGGCTTTTTTCAATCCAAAACAAACCCAGAGTGATATAAAACCAACTCAAACCGATCTCAAGTTGGGTTGGATCGGTTTGGGTTCAGGTTAACCCAAACCAGGTTGCACCCTTACTTCCATCTAAAGCAACTTTCAGTAGTATTACCAAACACCCAAACATTAAGTAGAAAGCTCTTTTAAGTTTAGGAAGGGCTTCGTAATCCTTAGGAAGCTACACCAAATAGGGCCTTAGTTACTTTGCTTCATGCCTTCGCCACTTTATTCTAGTTAGAGTTGGCTATAAGGGACAGGGATCTTCTGATATGCTCATGTTACGTAAACAAGAGCATGACATGTGTCCTAGAGGTCCACTGTTCACCTGCCAATTTAAAAACCCTAAAAAAGAGTGAACCCTAGGGGAGCCACTGTGGTGGGCCTCCTAGGAAATGTGTCATGCCCTGTTTATATAACAGGAGCATAACACGAGATCTTCATAATAGAAGATTCCGGTTCGACTATGATTGGGTTCAAGAGTTTGAGTAGGGTTGAGAAATACGAACCCACACGACTCAGCCGCATATTATATTTTAAAATAATATAAATAATTTTTATATATATTTTAATATATATATATTAATAAAGAATTAAACGGTCAAATAGATAAGAAGACCAACACAAACCCAACCCGTTTATTTACAAGTTATCAGTAAATTAAGGGCTTTTTGCATCTATATCCTTATATTGTATTTATACTCTATATTTTTTGTATTTGTATATATCCTCATCTATTATTGTAATTGTTATATTTGTACACCCAGCCTTAAAACATGCAAACTTAACTTTAGTTACTTATTTTTATTAAATACCCTTTTACTTAATAAGTATTATTTTAATTTTTATCTTCTATGTTATTGGTTTTTTGCATCTTACTCCTCTATTTGTTAAATATAAATTCTTATATGTGTTAAAATCTAAAGAAGATATAAAATAAATTCTCTTATGCCCAAAGTTGAGTCAAGTTATGAGAATTTGTTTTGCATTTCCATTACATGTTAGTAGGAAAACTTGTATCATAACATAGTGGTATAAATGCAAAATGCCTATAAATTAATCTCGTTTGTAAAAATCTTCAATTCAAACTAGGCAAAATATGGGTAAATTGACGGGTCGGACTACACTTACTTATGGGCCCACCTCATTAACTGTATAATCAAAATATCTTGACGATACATATCTATAACAAAAATATCGTGAGATACACTTGTCCGTGCAGATACAGAAGCAGGGAAGAGGGGACAACAACTCACATGGCGACGTGTCCTAAACAAGCGCGCCGTAATCTCAATCGATGTCTGCCTCATTTTTCGCTTAAATGCTGCTCACTCGCTTCGGCGCCTTTACTTTACCGCTAACTACTAGTAAAACCTCAGATAGATCTGAAGCTTAGGGTTTTCCATTTTTGGAGTTTTTTTTTTTTTTTTTTGTCTTTTTGAGCTCTGATTTGGGGAGAAAGTATCGTTTTTGATCTTCGATTCTGATCGATTTTGGTGTTGGGAAGTGAGAGGATGAAGATCCAGTGCAACGCGTGTGAAGCAGCAGAGGCGACCGTTCTGTGCTGCGCGGACGAGGCGGCTTTGTGTTCGGCTTGTGATGAGACAGTTCATGCTGCGAACAAGCTCGCGAGCAAGCACCAGAGGGTTCTGTTGTCGAATTCTTCGTCGCAGATGCCGAAATGTGATATCTGTCAGGTTAAAATGAGAATTTGTGGTCGTTTTTTTTGTTGATTGATGAACTGAGCTTTTTGAGATTCTTTGATTAGTTTTCGCTCGATTGGTATTTTGAAAATTTGAATTGACTGAAAATTATGAGAGGAGAGATGTGGTTTCAGTTAAAAAAAAAAAAGATGATTTGAATTTTGTAGTGCGGAAAGGATTCTCTTCTCTCGAATTTTAGGTTTCTTTTGAAAACGGATGGAGTGATTTGAGTTTGTTTTTCCCCAATTCTCAGTTGCATAAGCATCACTATGAAGGGGTTTTTTTTATGATGGATTGATTAAATAGATTGTTCTCAATTTGTTGTCCTCTGTTATGATTAGCTAATTGAAAATCCAGGAATACCGATTTATTGCTGATGTTGGATTTTCTTTTTTTTTTTGATGGGTGAAAAAGGGTAGCTAGGGCACAAAAAAAAAATTGTTTTCGCTTGTCCTTTTTAGTAACCCTATTGATTTTTTTAATTCTTTGGAAGGCAGTGAGGTTTGTTAAGGTAGTTGTTCATTTATTTATGTTATAATTGAGTATTTCTGTTTGATCACTAGGATTATTAAGTTTCAATCAAGGTGTAGATGGGTCCAAATAAGGTGATGGGACACGCATACCTGTGTTTCCACCAAATTCCTCCGTCACCCTTCCAGCACGCATGCGTGCGGCGCGTGTGTAATGTGTCTGTGTGTAGGCATACTAGGACTTAGTCTAGTCCAAGAATAAGGGTTCATCTTCCTATCATGTCTCTGATAGGCTGTTGAAGATATGCAAATATTTGTACAAAACAACCCGTTGTCGTCATGTCACCTTACTTGACGTTAATCCCAATAGACGCCTGAATCAGCTGCCGAATAGTTAGTCCGCCATTTTCGCAATTGGCTGCAGATATAATCGATGGAAGATTCAAGGATATGGGAGGCTGAAGAGCACATTGAGCAAGTGACTACAGTTACAGGCCTCTAAATAGCCACATGATTATATAATTTGTGTCAGTTGATGGTGTTGCTCGAAAAGGAGGGCGGCATGGATCTACAGCTGAGCCAATGAGAGATTTGTTGATCCCTTAAAATGTAGTACCATTGAGCCTCTGAAGAAAAATGGATTCCATGAGGAATTTCATCATCGTCCTTATCAACGAGAGAGTTTTCGTGATTTTAGAGTACTAGGTTGTTACATAGGGACAGACTCCATTAGAGTTGGTAGTTTGATGACATCTTCAATTATAGTCATCGTTGTGGTTCTATTGACATGGGATGTTACTGCTTCGCAAATAGATCCTGTTATGATAAGGACTTTTTTAGGGGAGCATATTGCATCTCTTCAAAGATTTCCAAGGACAATTGAGAGTTACTTGTTGATTACTTGTGATATCAATTAATTAGTTAATTGGTAATTAAGTGTCCTTCAACTTTAGATGTCGTTAAGGAGCTTAATATCATTGGTGTGCTAAACTGTATAGGCTATTATTGATCAAACTACGGAAATATTTTGTGGTTTAAATGTTTGATTCTTGTATCTCCCAAAACCGTAGGAGTCCCAATGTGGGCAATGTATTGTCTAGGGCAATAGTGGATCTTTTAGATTTGGGTATTGTATTGTTTAGTGGATCTTTTAAATGTTTAATATCATCGTGTTCAAATTTTTTTTTTTTTCTGGGTGTCAAAATTTCAAATCTGTCCTCGGTCAAGTTTCTATAGTGGAGTAACTTTGATCATCTTTATTTATTTATTATCTTCATGAAAACATTGTTGCAGGAGATCTTTTAACCTGTAAATCTGTTTGTTTTCTAGAGTATTTGACGTGGATAAATTTCAGAAGTGAACTAATATACTAACATAAATATAGGAGTTAAATTAGGGAAGAAGGGAAGGCAGAGGAGGATAGACTCTGTTTTTATGATATATAAGCAGCAGAAATAGATGGGTACAACAGTGCATAAATTAGATCTAACTTGGTAAATCATGTCAGCTTATTTTAGAGAAGATATCACAAATACTCACAGATATACTCACAGATTGAGTAGCACATTTGAGATTTAGTCCTAAGCCCATTCCTTTTTAAACCTTAGATTTTAATACAAGCTTTCAGCATTTTCCATCAGCATTTCTTGAATAACCAGGTTTACTGATATTCGTCATACTATCAATTCTCATATATTTACTAGTTTTTGAATTAACTTTCCAAGTGCAGCACCTTCCTGTGAATCAATTTGTATTTGGTCTGATAATTTTTTAGATTCCTGTCTGAATCTTCTTGCTTTGGTCTAGGAAACAACATCATGTTTTCAATGTCCGAAAAAAGCTCTTTCGGAAGAGTTGTAAGAAGTGACCCTCAGAGGGATCATGAGTTTATTCGTTGTGATCTTGTGGCTCCTCCTTTCCCTTTGTGATGTTCTGGGCTTGTGGTACCCAGTATTCATGTACTATATATGGCTAATTGGGAACCTCGCTGGATTTTTTAAATGTAGGGTCCCTCTATTTTTGGATTAGCTAATAGTAATACAACGTAATACAACTTTTGCTACCTTTTGCAGGAAACCGCTGGCTATTTCTTCTGTCTAGAGGATCGAGCTTTACTCTGTAGAAAATGTGATGTTGCCATTCACACAGCAAATTCCTATGTGTCCGATCACCAGAGATTTCTGCTTACTGGAGTGAAAGTGGGGCTTAATTCTATCGAACTGAGTAGTTCTTCTGGCAAGGGGAAGTCAAATCCAAGTGCAGAAACGGCATCTCAATCAGTTTCTAGAAGGAGTACCTCTGGGTCGTATACTGGTCAAAGCAATGAAGTGTTATCAGGTCAAGTTAATGGAGTTGGGGGTCTGACGGCGTCTAAGATATCATATGCCGGGGGCACTACAAGTGGAAGCATTCCAGAGTGGCCTTTAGATGAATTTCTTGGACTAACAGATTTCAATCAGAATTATGGGTACATGGAACATGGATCATCCAAGGTACGTTTCATGTTTTCAATACAATCCTATAACACCTAACATATGCGTAGAATGTGTAGGTGCTATAGTCTTCATAGTCACTGAATTTTATTTTATTTTTTTCGCTTTTGAGAAGCAAAGAACTCTTCATGCTACCATTAGGCAACATTCCTATTAGGTGTCTGTACATTCATCTTGGAAACAACGGTAAAATATAAGAAGCTTACTATTGAGCATGAGAGGATTCTTTGATGCATTTTCTGCACAAGTGAGATAAGTTTGGGATGTGTACCCGTCGATTGAGTGTTCCTACATGGCCATCCTCTCAGCTGGGAGGTGCTTCAATTTGGTTGACCACAATGATACAATCTATAGGCTTGTTTCCTATCTCTGGTCATCTATAGTTGATTGCAGATTGTTATCATTGTTGGTTATATCAGTTGTCGGCTTCTAGCAAATTCGAACTTGTAAGTGTTTAGTGTGGAATTACTGCCCTTTGATCCTGCCATTAACCCCTGTAGCTTTGGCTTTAAAGTTGCTATGTAATCCATAAGCCTAATTCATTGTAAGCTGCTTCCAGGTTTATGGCAGATACTGCCTGTAATTTTCTCTGTCTCATCTATGATGAATTCTTCCAGGCTGATTGCGGAAAGTCTGGGGATTCTGACTGGTCTCCGATTTTACGAGCTGCTGAGGAAGATCTTGACATTGACGAGTGCTTGGGTCAAGTGCCGGATATTTCTTCTTGGACTGTGCCGCAGATCCCTTCCCCACCTACAGCATCAGGACTGTTCTGGCCAAAAAGCTTGCAAAGTCAACCATCGGACACTGCAGTTTTTGTTCCGGATGTCTGCTACTCTCCCGTGCAAAACCTCCATCGGTATCAATCCTGTGCCACTTTATCGAAACGCCGAAGGCAATATTAACCTTGGAAATCCATGGGAAGAACCAAAAACTGACCGTTGTACAAGTTCTGTTATTTGTTGTAGCTTTCCGTTGATGTTCTTGTGTTTTTGGTCAACTGTCTTGTTGGATAGTGTGTTTTTTTTTTTCTTTCTGTAAATAAATCTCGTCGTCAGATTTCCAGTGTGTGAGTGCTAGTAGCCTTTATGGTTAAATCATCTTTCAATATGCTACAGAGTTGATATCTTCCAGATGGGAGAGTGAATGGCCACAAGTTTTTCCTGTCTGAACTCAGGTTCACCTTCCCTCCTGCTACTGACTTTTGTATGCCAAGTTTCTTATTTAAATAGTGAGTTATCAAACAGCAAGAAGAAGACCTATCAATATCCTTTGGAGAGCTCCATAAGCTTCATGGTTGTTCAGAATTGACCCATCAAAATTCAGCTTGTAGAAGGGAATTGGCGGTGGGATCCATCTGATGAGCGATAATAATTCCTCGTCTCGTAATCTGCTTCACATCTGAGCCTGAGAGGACAAAAGGAGGAGAGTTAAAAAGTTAGCCTGAGCAATGGAAAATTTATTATGAAAATTCAGCTTTGAGGAATAGATTTCCCCTGGGTTATAGGAGCGTTTCTGGAAAATCAAAGCGTTTCTTGATATCCGGAATCCCAGATGCTCTAGAAAATAAAAGGCTGGAAAATCAATCAAAGCATTTCTTGATACCTAGATGCTCTAGAAAATAAAAGGAAGGAAGGAGATTAAGGTCCTGGTCTTTAGTAGTCATTAATGCAATCAAAAAAGGGAATTTGGATACCGAAGAGAATTTAGAGCGGTGCATGAGCTTCATAGACGGAAGGTTAGAGGTTAGGGTTTTGGTGAAGAGAGAGAAAAAGAGAAGGAGAAAGTGAAAAAGAGGCTACAACAGTTTCTGGAATAGAGTGAGTGCAGATAAGAGAGGAAGAAAAGGAGAGAAGGAATAGAGTGCTGGAAACAGAGGAAAGAGAGAGTTTTATGGGTTTTCATCAATAAGGTAGGTACCTCGGTTGCTTCTCACATTGTTAATAATAGTATCCATGGATGTGGGTGAGTAATATTATGTCTATGCACATGTATTTATGAAAATAAGCTTGTGTATGTAAATGTGTATGTTCAGATCTTAAATCCAAGTGTGTTCATGGTATTGGGTACGTGCTATGTTGCAAAGTGTTTATGAAGTATATGTGTGTATCATCTTTGGAAAAATTTTCATATTAATGGATGTGCTTTTTATGTGTGTTAAGTATATGCGTATGGGTATATGTGCATATATATATATATATATATATATATATGGGTGTATATATGTGCATGTATTTATATGCGTATGTGTATGTTTTATAATCATGGATGAATTGTGTATGTGCCTTGCATTAAATAAGATTGAATGGAATGAATGCTTGAATGAAGGAGGATTTGAGAGTGAACAATAAACACGGGAATATGTAAAACAATGTGTAATACCAATGTAGATAGAGAAACCATCACTATCCGTTAAGCGACCGAAAAAAAGAACAAAAATTGGAGATTTATCAAGATGTGAAGTATCGATTAAAGAACCAATGAAAATATTTTTAGATAATTTATTTTATATTTTTTTATGATTTCTCTGTTCATTAGGAACATAGTGATAAGTATATATAGAATTATGGCCAAAATACCAAATATACGTCAAAGCTAAAAACTGAGAAATTTGGACAAGACCTGAGCTTCGACCCAATTGGGGATCGACCTTAGGGTGGACCGAAGATTTCACTCCAGTTGGGGGTCGACTGAGAGAGGGACCAAAACTCAAATTTAGGGGGTGGAAGTCTCTAGAAAAGGGATCGAAGCTGGGGGAGACCGAAGTGGGGATCGAGGGGGTTCGGTCCACCCTTACGCTGACCGAAGGTAGGGACCGAAGCCCATTTTGGGTGAGAATTTATGGGGAGCTTAGATTGACCCTAGTGAGGTTATGTGTGGTGGTTTTATTCCATAAAAACGTGTGTGAGGATTTGTACAATAAAGTGATGCTAATGCTATGATATGCTGTTTTCTGTGAAATAAGATTGGGTGTATTGACATATGAGAATATGTGCTACTATTCTAACATGTGCAGCATGTGTAAATGATGGAGTTAAATGTGTATGTGTGTATGGCATGAGTTGTGTTGAATGGTCCATATGTGACCAAATCTGTGCATTAGCTATGTGCGAGAATGATGAAATGTGATGAATGATGTGTGTAGTAAATGACGACTAGTGCGAACTCCTTGGGATGATAATCCCTAAACTTGATAGGGACGATCCCGACGTAGACTCCTTGAGCGTTAATTCCTAAATTTGGAAGAACAAATAGTTACGGGAATTGAGCCCGGTTGATTGCAAATCCTACAAAACCATGATGTATACATGGGATGAACTAGGTTGTCGACTAGATTAGAAAACCGGCTGATCACCGAAATTGTATTAATTAGCATTCATAACTTGTGTGTTGCATTGTTTGTGTTTTAATCATCATAGCATTCGTTCATTATTCATTATGTTTTCTGCATTTATCATAATACTCTTCTATTCTATTTTTTGTTTTTGATATTCATGTGATATTGTGAGTGAGATACTAATATATGTGATATGATTATGGTTGTTTAACATGAACGAGAATTATAATGATGTTAATGTACTGCATGTTGTATGTGAATAGAATTATTGTTGATAATGTGAGACAAAGGACCTATGGTTCCTACTAGGCTTTATAAGTTTACACCTACGTGCGTTGTTCATCCAACAGGTTAATAGGAGATGAATTGGAGCTATGGATGCACGGAGGAATAGGTCTTTTTAGTTTTCTGATTTATGTTTTCCAGATTCTAGTTAGTTGAATTGTAATATATTAGGAGAGTTTTTAGGTTTGATTAGTTTTTGTTTTGGAGTATGAGACAATGATGTAATGACATTTAATAGTGAAAGATGGTTTGATTTATGAAATGGCTTCCACATTAATGTTTATTGTTATGATTTGTGGTTGGTTTTCGCATCCAAGGGGTTTGGATCCGAAGGTTGCACCTTGGAGTCCTCAAGATCAGATATCTCGGATCCGGGGCGTGACAGTGGCCCCACATGGCATACAAAAAAACTTTATGTGGCCTCAACCTACAATGGCTTGACTATGCAGGATATCTCCTCCTCTTGATTGCACCTTTAGCATGCTCCTCGTGCTCAAAAAGTAAAATTCTTTGCTTGGAAATGTCTACACAATGGAATTTCGATCAGTGATGTTCTCTGTTGCACCGGACTCCCCCGACTAGATTGCGCTGTCTGCAATGAATCACCTGAATCAGTGGGTCACCTGTTTTTGGATTGTTGTTTCGCCAGAGCTCTATTTTTCGATTTCGCTGGTGGCCACCTCAACCATGGATTTAATGGCTACTTAAAGGATCGCTTGGTTGCTGCTATCAATTGTCTCAGGGAAATTTCCTTACTCTATCCTCAATCCTATTGCCTTTTTATTTAACTCTATTTAGACTATTTGAAATACTAGGAATAAGGTTGTCTTTGAGGGTAAGCCTCCATTGATGGATTTATCTCTCAAATTTCTAAGGCAAAATTAGGCTCAAGTGTTTTCACACTTCCCAATTAACAGTCAAGTGAGCCCAAATTCTCTCTTTAGGCTGACAACAAAACTTTTGAAACTATTTTATGCTCAAGTGATGTTTTCTAACCAGATTACACTTTTACCCTAATTTAACAAAAAAGTCCAAAAAGCCCTTAAGCTAGATTACTATTTTACCCTTTTAACAGCTTTACCTTAGTTGCTCTAAACCCATTACTTTCATATTTCAGAACGGAGAAGAAGAAGACGACCAGGGAAGCTATTTTTCCGGCCAATAAGCTCACGAAGAAGAAGCATCAGAAGAAGAGCTTTGCCAACGGCCATCTTCTTCTCCAACAACTGTTTGTTCTACACTTGCTTCTTCATCCGTTTCTTCAACGTTTTAGATTTTTAGGGTTTTCTCCCGCAGGTAAGCGCATGAAGAAGAAGCAGTAGAAGGAGAAGCATTGCCGACGAGGATGATTGAAACATAAGTCGAGGCATCTGAGAGTGACTAAGTTTGGTCGAAGAATTTTAGATGAATTTAATAAGTTAGGCTTAAATGATGTATAGTTGTTTGTCAAGTATGTTCTAAACTTGAATGTTTTAAACTGTGTAAACATGTGTTGATGAAGCCATTCTTGTTTCAATGATAGGTCATTCCATTCTCATATTAAATACAAAAAATTGTTACATGATTGTTCAATTTGACAAAAATGTTACATGATTGTTCAATTTGAAATGAATAAAACCCAATTTTATAGAACAGGAAAACCCAGTTAATGTGCTGACTTGATAACCAAGTTGCTATTTAAAATGACAACTTTGTATTCAAGTAAGCACTTTAACTGGGTTTTTAGGAAAACCTAGTTAATTTGCTGACTTGATTACCAAGTTTCTTTTCATCTTAACTCGAGCAATTGCTCGTTGGGGATTTCATCACTTGAGTATTATTAAGAATATACACCAAGACCGGACGAAAAAATCGCAACAGATCGTAACTCGAGTAAAAGAAACACCAATTGTATAGAACATAAAAACCCAGTTATTTTGTTGACTTGATTACCAAGTTGCTATGTCAAATGGCATCTTGGTAATCAAGTCAGCAAATTAACCGTGTTTGATAATATTTGAACTTATTTTATTATATAATTTGTAATCTCAATGAGACTTATTGATGAACAATAAATATTTTAGCTAAAATTAATAAAAAAAATTGAAGAACAAAAGGAATTCCGACTACACAAGGGGTCATGAAGCTTTGTCATTTTCTTAGCATTATACATCAATACAATAAAATGTCACATACTCAACCCACAATCCAGAAATTTAATGAAGAAAGATGTAATATCATGAAATTCGATGAATAATATTCATTCCTTAGTTATTGCCTCAATTACAAATCCCTTTTTAAAAAGCTCCGAAACAATCTTGAGTAGGTGATATTTCCCAACAACTTTATTGCTTCTTTGTTTCGATGCTCTGTAAATAGTCCACTAATTCAAAGAGAATTATCGCCTTCTGATTAAGCCTGGAGAGTCCAAATTTCAAGAGCGTCGTGAGGTAGTAGACAGAGATTTTTGAGTTGTTGGAGTATAACGATAAGTTGATATTTTGGGTTTACCTGAAATTTGAAAGAAATGACTTCTTCTTCGTGCACTTACCAGCGGAGAAATAGCCGAATAATTCCCTGGTCGTCTTCTTCTTCTCCGTTCTAAAATATGAAAGTAATGGGTTTAGAGCAACTAAGGTAAATTTGTTAAAAGGGTAAAAGAGTAATCTAGGTTGAGGGCTTTTTGGTCTTTTTAGTTAAACAAAGGTAAAAGTGTAATCTGGTTGGAAAACACCACTTGAGTATAAGTAGTTTCTAAAAGCTTGTTGTCAGCCTAAAGAGAGAATTTGGGCTCACTTGACCATTAATTGGGAAGTGTGAAAATACTTGGCCTAATTTTGCTAATTTCTAAAGGTACTTCAAACCGATACTCGTTAGGTTCTGGAGGTACGTGGTATCACTTCTTTTCGCTTCAGAAAAAAAGGCTAAGGAGACCATCTTTGTCATTTAGAAACTTTCGAGTGGGAACACTGTCAAACTCAATTTCTATGGTGTAGCTAAGGGCACTCCGGGGATAGTCGTAGAGACGTGGATGGTAGATTCCTTTGTGGCTTTGCGCTACTTTTGGGCAACACTTCGGCTATCATCGCAGAGGCTTCTACTTGTGTAAAAGGGCTTAAGATGGCTCTTCATTACGGTTTCAGCAATATTGAGATTGAAGGGGATACCACTGTTATCATTCAACTAATTCAATTTGGTCTTGGAGACCTGGCTTGGAGGATTGAAGGAGTTACGATGGAGGCTAGACTTTTAATTAGCAGATTCAGTAATGTTAGATAATTTGGTTGCAGAGAGACATACTTGTTTGTGGAATGGCCCTTCTCCCACCTGTCTTGTGTATGAATTCGTGGGTCGTGATGCGGCCCGAGAGGTTGTTTGTTACTCTTACCAAAAAAAAAACACAAAGGTATACGGGAGGTTTCGATAATTTACAAAAAGGAAGGGTTTGGAGAGGAATTTATTTTTCGAGGAGACTGTTAACCGTACTCGCTCCTGTTCCATTCTCCCGTACTCGCATATCGTGTCTTCAGCTGATTGCTCAGAAGTTGGCCCCACTGCATTGACGCACTTCCGCATCAAGCTAGTTCGCATGAGATTCTCTTTTTCCCGGAATCCCTTTTCCTTTGTTTTCTTTCTTTCACACATCAAATTAGGGTTTCTCTATTTTTAACGCTCAAGAGTCAAGAGCTCGTTCTCTCTCTCTCTCTCTCTCTCTCAAATCCTCCATAAAGAATACAGATGTCCAGGTACTTCAATCTCAATCATTTACGTCGCGCTTTCTTCCAATACTGTAGCAAATGAAGCTTTATTCTTTCCCCTTTTTGTTTGTTGTTTTTAAATGATAATTTCTAGATTAGGGTTTTGTCTGAATCAATCGAGTTCCTACAAATGAATGCATCCTTGTGTTCCTTCAAGTGTTTTTGATTCGCTATGGCAGACAATCACCCGCTTCCCAACCAATCCACAGGAAGAGAAAAAAAATGAATCTTTATGAGTTTTGGACTGTTTTGGAGCTTTGAATGTTTCCACTTCTGCACATCGTAATGTTTTAATTTGATGCGAAATACAAAAGTGAAAAGTTCAAATGTAGCTCAATAGATTGTAGTTCCATCTCTATTACACTTTCAGTGTAGAATGCCTGGACATATTTTTCCGAATTAATCATTTTTTTTGTTTTGTTTTGTTTTGTTCTTATTTTGGTGATACGATAATGATATTAACTAATGTAAAGGAGCTGATTCTAATTGTTATTTGAATTTCTAATGCACGAGGCTACTAAATGTTTATGACTTTTTGGGTTATTTAATTTGATTTGTAATTGTCGTTGAAAGCTTCAGTTAGTTTCCACAAAGTTAGATTCAATGATTATCTTTCAGAACCATTTTGTTTTTAAATGCATTCGCGTTTAGTACTATTTTCAGTTCAAAGATGCTTTAGTATCTGTCCCTGTTTGGAATATGCTTTACTGCTCGGTCTGCTTGTTCTCATTCTCAATCATTGACATACATACATGAGACTGTTCTTGGATCTCTGTTAACATGCTTAGTATCAATACCCTGTTTGATATTTCTCATATGTTGACTCTCAATTGAATCGCCATCTTTATAGCATGAACTGTGTTTGTCTTGGTTCATCTGGAAGCTCTCAAGTCTAATGATATACCAATTTTTTCATTTGAGCTTTGTTGTATCGGAAAGTAGTTCCTACTGGGCATGTGTTTGTATCGGAAAGGAGTTCCTACTGGGCATGTGTTGGCAACATTTCTTTGCTATGGGTCAACAATAACTCTGTATTTGTGCCTTGAGCAAGTTTGACATAACATGATAGCACCAGTGAAAAATGACAACTTGATTCCATGTAAAGGTGCAACTTGGTTGAAGCACTGTTACCAAAACCCCGTTTTTTTTTCTTTCAGAAAACATGTTTTGATGCTTAAATGTTTTAAACATCATTTAAAACTTAATGCAATGAAAAAGCACCCAGTTTTCGTAAAAACTTATTAAACATATTTTTTTTACTTTTTTCCGTTTGAAACCTTTTAAAGAATGTTAAATTCAAAGCAAAGCAAGAAGTAGAACGAGAGCAAAACACCGAAGTAACGAGGTTCGGTATGTGTTAAAAACCACTCACTCTAAAAGCTTAAGCTGTTAGAGTACGGCACAACAATGTATCTCAAATGGTTCGGGGGGGGG
>JAUPMG010215811.1:2257-23382 GCA_031762675.1 Pachysandra terminalis
TTTCTACAAAACTTTCTATTTTTGCTTCTTTCGACCTTCCAACCTAAAACATAATTAAGCAACTTAATGTAGTACATAATTCCGAACAAAACCCATTCATTATACTACACAAAACTTCACTTGAATCATTCTTACCATATTTTGGTATTAAAACCCAGAAAATTAGTTAAAACCCAATAATATAACCAATTGATACTTCATACTCAAAGAATATAGCTTGTACTTCTAATTAAATAAAAAATAGTGTTCTACTTGAATACTTACCTTGATTTGTTGATTGGTGTTTGAGAATCACACCTTCTTCCTCTTCTTCTTCTTCCTCTTCTTCTTCTTCTCCAAGCAATGGATCTATCTCTCAAGACCTTGTGTTTATATAGGCTCTCAAGAACTTAATAATCTAGAATTTAGAAACTCTAATCTCTACCTTTAGATCAGCTTATTTGAATCTTAGCTCTTAGATCATTATTCTTGCCTTAATTGGCTGCTTTCTAATTTGATTTATTTCTAATTATTAATTCAGAATCCCAGCCTTAGTTAAATAGTTGTTATTCTAGTTTGTAGAGAATTGTTTCTAATTCCTTGTTTTAAATCTCAGCCATTAATTTTATATTGAAAGTTCTTACAAGATCCTGGCCACATGTCATAACTTAAGGAGTTATGAATGTGTGTGATTTACCTAGTTTTCTATTGTACAACCCACCAATCACAATCAGTCAAAGTCAAACATGATAGCTGTATACTAAAATTTTAAATTAACCCCAAATATTTTATTATTTACACATTAACCATATTATTTTGTTGGTTATTACAATAGAGTATTGAGGCATCATTTAATTATTTTATTTTCATGATTATATGAGGTTAACACGTAAATAATATCCTAGTTGAGATTATGTAGTTTTCTACATGGGTTTTGTATATTAGGGATTAAAAGTAGTATTAAAATTTTATTGTATTAGTGATGCTTATGTATTATGATCTATGGTCTAGTGTGTTTTTGATCTAATAAATAAAAGAATAACTATTCCTAGATAATGATGAAAAATCAACAATGTGTGCATATATGTATATTAATTAAATTTGTGACTTTAATTGTAGTGATATGGCTGCTAAGAGTAAAGTAGCTGACCTAAACAAGCGTAAGAAATTGGATGGTAAGAACTATGACATTTGGCATATGAAGATTCAATATCTTTTCGATAAGTCTGAGGCCTTAGAGACTTTATCACATAGCCTAACCTATCTTGAAGAGAGGACCATTGCCCAATATCGTAGAGACATGAAGGCCTATCAGGCTAAAGCCAAGAAGGATCGATGTGCAAGCTTTACTATGTTGAGTGGTATGCACAAATGCCCTTATTGGCGAATTCGAGGCCCATAAGACTGCACTTGAGATGTGAAATGCATTGAAACTCGCATTCACTGGTATCTCGACTACCAGATTATGTGCACTGACTATGAAGTTGAGACCTACGAAATGGCTCCTAGCGTGAGCATGGTCGAGCATCTTAGGAAGATGTCGTCTATGATACGAGATCTGAAAGCCGCAAGGAACTGCTTGACAAATAAGCAGCATATTCTTGCTGTTCCGAGATCCTTATCTAACTCGTGGGAGCACATAAAGTTCACCATGATGCACAACGAGAACATTAAAATGTTCAATGACTTGGCGCATCATCTAGAGCTCGAGGCAGAGCGTCAAACGATAAGGTCTAACAACACTGCGCTCTTAGCTGAACAGGCGAAGTGCATAACAACCAAGTCTAGGCGCAAGCGCAAGGGTAAGGCACCCTAACATAGGAAAATAGATGAGAAGGGACCAAAGGCAGACACATATACTAAGCGCCTTAGAGGGAAGCGAGGTGGAAAGAAAGACATGTCTAAGGTGATCTGCTACAATTGTGATAAGTTCGGACACTTCGCTCGTAATTGTACTGAGCAAAAGCAGGTATGAAATGACCCAACCTCTAGCTATTGTTGCATGGTTTGCACCTATGTCTTGTTTGCTCATTCTATTCTTGATTGGATTGTAGATTCCGGAGCAAGCAGACACATAGCCAGAGAGTGAGATGGGTTCGTGGATTACAGACGGATACCAGTAGAAAGTTAGAAAGTATACATAGGGAATAGTACCATCATGGATATGCTAGGAGTTGGCATGTACTTGTTGAAGACGTGAGAGACCCGCGCACTGATGCTTCATGACATACTCTATGTACTCGTCGTTCGTCATAGTTTCGTCATACTAGTAGAGTTACTTAGACTAGGTTTTTTTCTGTCATTTTGAGTAAAGACTGCATCTCCATTTCTTTAGAGTCGATTTTATATGGTAGATGATATGAACCACGATAATACTAGCCAAACGATTGGTATAGATTGAATCAGATTCACTGAAGATTATCTCCTAGATCCTCTCCAGAGATTGGCTATGATTCTTTCCTAGATTCTCTCTTTCCAATTCTAACTATTACAGGTTGTAAATATAAAGTGTATATTAGAAAGTATTCTCACATGGTAATTGTAGATTTGTAATCCCATTGGTTAGGCTGATATCATGGGAAGTTTATACTAGTTGTAATCTCTATATAAATTGGAATAACAGAGACAGAAAGTAACTTTTGTTCCAACACATCTTTTATGGTATCAGAGCTCATCTCACGACTTTAATTAGCCTTTCTTAAGCTCTCAATTTCAAGAAAATGGCTTCTTCATCATCGGAGGTCATGGTACCTAACTCTTCCAATATTTCTCACTTGCTTTCAATCTAACTCGATCGGAACAACTATGTTTTATAGCTGGTTCAGTTCTTGCCAATTCTTAGGAGCAAAAACTTGCTTAGTTTTGTTGATGGGACAAAAGCATGTCCAAAACAATACTTGGTCGATAAAGATGGAAAATCGACTTCAAATCTAGGCTATATAGACTGGATGCAACAGGATCAAGCCATTCTAAGCTGGATCAACGTAACATTGACACTAACGGTGCTATCAACAGTACCTTGTCTGCCCACTTGTCGGGTTGTATGGCTATCTCTCGAAAGACGCTATGCATCTCTGTCCAGAACTCGGATTTTTCAATTGAAGACGCAACTTCAAAACACCAAAAGAGGTGATCTTTATATTTCTGATTTTGACGATAAATTCACTCATATTGCCGATAATTTGGCCGTTGAAAACCAACTCGTTCCTGAAGATGATTTGATTAATGTGATTATGAACAACGTTGTTCCTATCTATGAGATTACTGTCAACTCTGCACAAGCCAGAGATACTCCAATAACATTGGATGATCTTATTTCTCTACTATTAAGCGCAGAAATGTGTCTTATAGAGCAGAACTCTCTATCAACTGAACCTTGTTGTACTGCATCCTATGCACCAACCAACAGAACATTTCGTGGTCATGGTCGTGGTTGAGGCACACCCACTCATCAATGGCCTCCTTCAAATCAACAACCAGAAAAGGAACAGCAAGAAGATGGATTTACTCTACAAAGAATCGGGTATTCCCCCTTTGAAAATCGACCACCTCCTTTCTAAATTTGTGATCATCTTGGACACTCATCCATAAACTGTTATCATTGCATGGATCAAGCTTATGAAGGATGAGTACCCGCCAAATGTCTTGTTGCTATGGTTCCTTTCCAAATCATGAGTCCTGACGATCAAAAATGGTATACTGATAGTAGTGCATCGAATCACATTACGTCAGATCTTGTAAATCTGGCAATCCACAATGAGTATAATGGCAAGAATCAAGTTGTTGCTGGAAATGGTTCAGGTATGAAAATCTCTCATGTCGGTTCTTCTCGACTTCATCATAAATCTTCTAACTTCACTATGAACAACAATTACACTGTCCTTCAGCTTCAGCCAACTTATTATCGCTTAACCAATTTTCAAAATATAATCAATGCTAATTTGTGTTTGAATCTAATGGTTTTTGTGTGAAGGACAAATCAACGGGGAAGATGCTTTTTGTAATGACCTGAACCTAGCAATTCTGATTTCTATTTATTGAAAATAATAATTAGGATTTTATTAGATTTAATTGTTTCTGAATTTAAATATAAAAATTAATAAACTAATCAGAAACATAAGGGCAGTTTTGCAAACAAAGATATCAACTTAGGGTTTATGTGTAATTATGCAACTATGGGGCGTTGAGTGTAAGTGTATTTGAAATTCAATGGGAACATAAGAGAGGTGCGTAGAGTGGGAGAGAGGAAGGAAGGTTTTCATAACTGCCTTCCTCACTTCCCCAATTTGTATGAATCTAGAAGGAGTTCTAAGGAGGATTTGAAAAGGAAAAGAAGAGTTAGGAACCTAACCCTAGTCGTCCAACATGGTAGAGAAAAAGAAGAGGAAAGGAGGAAGAAGGGAGAAGAAGGATGAAGGAAATGAAAGGAAGAAGAAGAACCCCATATCTGAATCTCAGCACAATAAATGTAAGTCAATTTATGTATGATTCGCGTAGAATGCCGTGTGATTTCCAATTTGGTGCATTTACGTAAAAATGTTTGATGCTTTGTTTTGGATTTGTATTCATTAATGATTTGAGTGTTTAGTTGATTTGCTTGATGATTTAAATGAAAATATTTGATTTATGTACCTTACAAATTATTTGATTTGATTTTGTAGCATTGGAGAGGCCCCAAAACTAGATATGAGATTTCTATCCCGAGATCCATCGGCAGGCATCGGTATACCTGTGAGCCTACCGATAGGGGCCACATTTGCACTAAACATACCCCACCGGTAGGTACCGGCACACCGGTGAGGCTGCCGATGGGGATGGACCTGAGAAATTGGTGGTTTTTGAATTGGATTATGATCATTATTGTTTGAAAATTGGTACCACACTAGTGAGACATAATATTTGGAATCAAAGTATGATTTGAAGGCTCTAGTCTACCTGCGAGGAATCAACTTTGAGTTCCACAATAAATTGGGTTGGGTTGAGAGTACACAATGTGTTCGAGATATGGACTTTTGGAATCAAAGGATGGTTTGAAGGCTCTAACCTACCTGCGGGGAATCACCTTTGAGTTCCATGGTACACCCTACACCTTTGTTTAGTTTATTGACTTGACTTTATCTTGGATTGTGCTCTCCATATACTTAATGATTTGAAATGGACCCTTATATGTTTGTTTTGATTGTGCTTAGGGAAAGGGTACTTGTGATGGCATTCGGCAGATTATTCGTGTGTATGGGCGCACGGATAGCTTCCGAAGGGTGTTATCATTGGAAATCCTATTGATACACTTATGAATAGCTTGTCCGATCAACCGGGCAGCGACGGATAGAGTTAATCATGTGTTTTGATTTAGCTTGAACAGTATTAGGAAATTTATGGTGATTTCCAGTAGATTATTCGCGTGTATGGGCGGATGGATAGTTTCTAATGAAAATTATCATTTGAGTCATAAATTGAATTAATGCATGCATATTCGGCTTATGTAAATTATTAAGTGATCCCGAGAGGTGCAAATACAAATTATCCTTGCAAGCTTTCCGGTGAGGTTGACTAAACCTGTGGGTTGAAACGTTCCACTTAAATAAGGGTAGGATTCGTGCAAGGTCCTATACGGTTTGCTAAACCTTGAGTAGCCACTCTAAAAAATCAACAAATGGTGACTTTCGTGCCATACGACGGGTTAGCTACCACAAACAAAGAAGAGGGACATCCGGTTGTTTCTGGTGACCTATGTTCCGAATTGTTCTGGTTTGGAAGCTACAATGAGGGGGCGCTTAACTTGCTACATGAGTTTGGTACATTACACTTCATATCATTCTTGTATTCCCTTGATTGAGCATATCATGTAGTCCATCTGAATGACATCATTTCATATCATACCATCTATCATCCAGTAAATTATAATTGTTAAACTTTTTGTTTATCACATGTTCTTCTATCTTGTTGTTCCATGGATTACCCGCTTAACGGTGTTTTATGAGGATTGGTGACAAATATGGTCTTACTGGGCATTCCAAGCTCACGCGATTTATTATGTTGCAGGTTGAGGTGTGATGAGGACTGATAAGGACTTGATGCTGACCTGCTTCATTTCAGCTCCAGTATTCAAGTTTCAGCTCCAGTATTCGAGTTAATGTTAATATGGTATGGTGATTGTAGTTTGATTATGGTACTTGATTGTATTTGTTGTATAGATATATTTGGACCTGTGACCCTCCTAAGGTCACATGGATTACGTAAGTTTACTTCTTTTGCTTCTGCACTCTGAATATTTAATGAAAGTAATCCATATTGTTTTTATTTCCTTGTATTTGATATGGCAATTCGCGTTCTAGGGTTAGAACCCGAAGGTCTCACCTTGAAACCCGTGCCCATCACATAGGGATTTGTGCTACGGGTTTTGGGGTGTGACACTTTTCCAAGGTCGGAATGAGCATGTCTTTACCCTCTCAATCTTAGTCGTCTCCAAAACAAAGGCTACCAACCTTTTGCATTTGTTGGTGTTCGTGCATCTCATCATGTTTGGCATCATCGTTTAGGCCAACTCATGTGAACATGATGAGCATGATCCCAATAGTATAAATAAGAAGTAGATACTCATGGAACAAGACATATATACCTATTTCATAACGAAAATAGAGTTTTATCTGAATACTTACCTCGAATTATTGATAGTGTTGAGTTGAACACTAATGTCTTCTTCTCCAAAAGCTTGAACTTCTACAAATCTTCACTTCTAGAATTCTCAAAGCTCCTCAAGTTGCTTTGCATGACTGCTACAATTCTCTTCTTCTCACAATAATGATTCATACGTTCATCTCATGCTATTATATAGATTTTGGTTTTTAATTCAAGTTAGATTAAGTAGTCCTTGTCCAATTAGAATTTGTATTTGTTTATCTAATTTTCAGATTAGATTTATAGTTTCCTACAAAATCCTAGCCATTAGATTTTTAGATTCCTAATCCAATTAGAATTAATATTAACTCTTCTAAATTTTCAGTCCTTATATTAGATTAGAAGTTCCTATAAGATCCTAAGCATAAATTATAACTTATGAGAGTTATGAATGCGTGTGTTGCACTTAATCTCCTACAGTACAATCCACCAATTACAACTTAGTCAAAGTCAAATATATTAACTAATTTACAAAAAAAATTTAAATTATTCCCTAAACTTTTATGAAATTGTAATTTTAACCCTATAGATTAAATTGAATTCTTACATCTATGTTCACAAAAGTTGGACAATTTATATGAAAGAAGACAAAAGGATATGGAAAGTAATCTTCACTATTATCAGATTATCACTCAAGCTTATAATAAGATGGTCAAACTTCGAAACTTCCAAGTGGGTAAACTTGTCCTTCAAGCAACTTGGCAGGAGAGAAGTCATACTATCAAGCCCAAGTGTGCCCCTTGATGGGAGGAACCATTCAGAGTAGTGGTTGTTCAACTCCTTGGGCTACTATTGAATTTTATCTTTTGAGAAAAATACAAGAGAGGAAACTGTAAATGAAAAATAGTTCAGGAAATACTTTAATTGAAGGGAACATTACACTGACTTCCTCTGATGTTTTTGACAAAAACAGTCACGTTTGACATTTTACATTTGCATCCTCACATTTGCATGTCAACTACACTAACCTTCCCTTTGTTAGTCTCTCAAACAAAAAGTGTTGATGTTAGCATTTTTTTGAGATAAAAGGACAAAATTAACCCTATCTGAATTAATGAGGAAGTAAAAGACAACTTGGACTTCATATCGTCTTATTTGTTGAATTTTCTGACAACTCTCTCTTCTGAAACTGTTTCTCTCTCCATAAATTTTGTTTTTCCCTCTCTTCCCGAAATTGTTTCTCTTTACCTCTAACTGAATTTCTGTCCCTATTTAATATACTTCACACTACCAAGAACATGACAAAATCAAACGACCAAAGGCACTTCAAGTTAATCAAATGCTTTCCTTCAGCGCGATCCATCCGATGGTAGGTTGCAACTCTTTACAATGGTAAGATGTCATGCTACCGAAGACCTAGATTTTGCTAGGAGAATGAACTCATTTGCTAGGAGAATGAACTCATATAGTCAATCTATCAACAAGTCACAGCAATATCGAATGTGCGGAGGATAGAACAGACTCTGAAATGGTATTATGTGGGAGTATACTTGGAAAAGTGCTTACAAATCATCTTCAACGTGTGAAAAAACCTGGTGCATCTTAATTACCCGAAAAATAAAATGGTGAACCTCACCATTCTACCCACCACTCGAGCCCTTGGTTAAGGTCCATAAACTGATCGGAAGCGGGAAAAAGAGACCAATTAAGAAATTCTTTAAGTCTGCGTTTGCACACCAAGAAAATGCGAGAAAGTCGGTTGAGAAAGAAAAGAATATGAAAATAAAGTGAAAATAACTTTCTTGGTGTTGTTTGGATGTTGCAAGAAAAGTGTATAATTATTAATGAAAATCATGTAATTGTGTGTTTGGTTAGCAAGAAAATCATAAGAATCCCGACATACTTTTCAATTATGCCCTTATACCATAAGCCATATTTATGTTATGTCATACAGATTTCGGTTTGGTTTTGGTTCGAATTTTAGACTTTGAGTTCGGTTTTGGTTCTAAAATTATAAAATCAAATTAGACCAATTGATTTTAAGTTGAGATTGGTTTAAATCGATCCGGTTCAGTTTGGTTTAGATTATAGAGGACGTTGAGCCCCATCTATCAATTCTCATGATTTCTAATTTTTTTAAGTTTCAAAAAAAATACATCCAATCAAATTTTATTAATTTTTTTTAAAAAAAAGTAACAAGTTTTTATAAGTCCCACCTCTTAGTTTAAATGTAGAACACGCAACTCTTTTTTTATTTTTTTATCTTTTTATTTATATTTTTTTTTACTTTTCTAATTCATAAGACTTTTTAATTATATATATATATATATATATATATATATATATATATATATCATTGTAAATGTGATTGTTTAAAAAGGTCAATGTTCAAAGAAAACCAAAATAAGATTCTCGCTGCACAAAATCCTACTAATTGGCAAGAAAAAAAAAGTTAAATTTTTTGTTCATAAACTTTTTTAAGGAAACAATAGTCCCAATAATTTTTTATTTTTTTGCATTCCAAACCCTCAAAAGGAAAGTGATTCCCACAGTTTCTCGATTGAGTGAACTAGGAAAAGGTGTTTTGAATGAAGATGGAGCCTCTGCTTCGTCTCCTTCCAAGAACGAATCCTCCTCGTCCTCTGCTTGCTCTGCTATCGATTTCCTTTACTCTCTGCCATCATCTCAAGACTATCAAGAGAGCTGGATGGGTTCGCAGAGGAATCAAGAATCTCGAATTGGTAGCTGATCACATGTATAGAATGGATGTAATGGCTCTTACTGCTTCGGATATTCCTGGAATCGATCGTGACAGGTGTGTTTAAATGGCAATCGTTCATGATATTGGAGAAGCCATTGTTGGGGACATCCACTCCAGATGGAGTTCCAAAATCAGCGAAGAGTCGTTGGGAATGGGAAGCACTAGATTACTTGTGTAAATTCTTTGGTGGAGGCTCAAGAGCGAAAGAAATAGGTGAGTTGTGGATGGAGTATGAGAAAAATTCTTCTCCAGAAGCCAAGGTTGTCAAGGACTTTGATAAGGTCGAGATGATAGTTCAAGCCTTGGAATACGAACAGGATCAAGGGATGGATTTGGATGAGTATTTTCAATCAACCGCTGGGAAGCTTCAGACTGACCTGGGAAAAGCTTGGGCTTCAGAGATAGCTTCAAGAAGGAGAAGAAAAGAACACTAGGTCCTTCCCCTGTCCATATTTTTTGTTGACTGTTGATACCTATTATTTTTCCCATGGAGTTGATTCAGCAGTAGCTACGAGATGAAGTCAAATGCTTAAAACAGTTTCTGGAAGAGAGAGAGAGGAGTTCATTACCCAAAAGAGAAGAGAGAGAGAGAGAGAGGTCACAAAATTCAATGAAGGAGAGAGAAAGTTTCTATATCTACTTCAAGTTCATCGGATGAGAGAGAAAGAGGGACAGAGTAGTTTCCGGAAGGGAGATAGAGGTAGGGCTGTCAACAAGCCGAGCTAGCTCGGCTCGGGCTCGGCTCGTTTGAACCGAGCTTTAGTTCTAAAATTAGGCTCACGAGCCGAGCCCAAGCCCGAAAAAAAGCTCATTATTTTAACGAGGTTGGGCCGAGCTTGGGTAGGCTCGGCTCAGTTAAAGCTCGGCTCGGTTTGTATATGCGATTATACGCATATTCTTATATCTTATATTATGTATTAATATTAAACACACATGTTAACATATTATATTACATATAATAACAGTTATCAACTATAATATTAATACATTTGTATTAATCTAAGTATTTTTATGATGTCGGTTTTTTATAAGCCAAACTTTTTGTGAGCCGAGTCTGAGCTTTGCTAGAGATTTACGAGCCTGAGCTGAGATGGGCAAAGCGCAGCCAGGCTCGACTCGTTTACAGTCGTAGATAGAGAAAGGGAAGGAGAGGGAGTAATTGTCGTAGAAGCCGACGAAGGTCACCAACTTGAAGAAGTGTAAAAAGGAAAAGTAAAAAATATTAGGGGGAACTCATATTTAGTTGTACTTTAAAAGATTAAGTGAAAGTCACTCAAGCGTTTTTAAAGGGTATTAAAATTGCTTAAACATTTTGAAAAGGTTTTTCTGATTTTTTTTAAAAGAATTGAAATTAAAGAGAAAATATCTATTATACCCCTCTTTATAAAAATAGGGTTTTCCCTCTTCCTCTTCTCTCTTCAACTTCTCGATTCTTCTTGCTCTAAGCAGAAACCCCTCTCAGACAAACCTCCTCCATTTTCTTTCTTCTTCCCCACATTATTTTCCTTTCCTTCCATTCTTTTCTGATTTTCGTAACGAATCCAAGCTTCCCGATCTAATTCCCTTCTTCTCTCTCTCTAGGGTTTCTCTTTCTTGAAAAGTTTTTCTCTATCTATTCTGTTTTAATGGCGAATTTGCATCGAGGAGGAGGGGCCTAATACGACATTGGTCCGTACAAATGAAGGTATTTGAATTCTCCTGAGGAATCCCTTTCATCTTGCTTCTTCTTGTTTCAAATTCCTCCATCTTCATTTGTTGATTTTTTTTTATTCATGCAGAGAAGGTCTTACTACAAGAGCAGCTTCGAGTTCTGATGAAATCCAATTGAGGATCGATCCAGTGCACACGGACGTTGATGAAGAAATCACTGATCTCCATAGAAAGATCTCCCCTTCGGATCCTAAAGAAGAAGATAGAAATCACAAGTATGAAATTAGAAAAATATGAATTCCAATGAGTAAAATTAGTTTTATTACTTTTATCTTTGTTCTAATTTTATCATTACCAGAACATTGTCCTTGATTAATCTGATTGGATTCATGGGTTGAGTAACTTGAGTTTGCAGGTTTTGGTATTTGGGGTCCTCTTTTCTCATGTGATCCCAACTGTTTATTAATTTATACATGTTCAGTATCTGGCTTTGTTTAATATTAAAGCTAATATATATTAAATAAAGAAAAACAACAACTAAAATAATGCTCTATTAGTTAATGTGGACTGGTTTGCTATACAGATTCGACCATCAATCTTTAATTAAACCCTAAACCTATTTTATCTGTTTCAGTATTCTTTCTACTATTTTGTTCCTCATTCAATTTCAAGTTACTTCTTGCAAGGTTAGGGTTTGTGAGATTAAGAGCTTAATTGATGTGTGAAGTTCAAGTTTTATTTGCAAAATTATGATTTTTTTTCTCCTTCTACTCTATATGTAACCATATGGCTCAAATTTAGATGGAAGGCTCTGATTTCAGATTTAACTAAAAATAGGTTTTATTGTTTTATGGTCATTAGTTAAATTCCTTGATTGGGGGAAAGAAGGCCACATGACAGAAGCTGAAATAGCTTCCCATAGAGCGGATTGCACTCAAGAAGTTGCTATTTGGCATAAGCTTGATCATTCAAATGTAACTAAGGTAACTTGTATTCCTAGACTATTTTTTTCTCTTCATTTTTCCTTCTATGGAGTAGCTAATCCAATTTAAAATGGGGCGCGTCTATGTATGCCTTCTTTTCTTGTTTGAATGATTCCTTATCGGGATAGCGTTTCAAGAACCTTTGTTACATCGTTATGAATATGCTTGAATTTGACATGGTATGGAAAGTTGGAATTGGAAAATCAGGAAAAAGAAAAAAAAAATAATGATTCATAACCTAGGTAATTATTTTTAACATTTTAGTACAAATATAGTATGCTTCATGCAGTGTTAAGCATTGTACATATGTGTTTCTAGTAATTGTCTCGTATAACTCTAGGACTAGGAGTGTCATACTTTAATCTATGGAGTGTATCCAGTACGTGCCTGGCATCGTGTCACGTCCCAGATCCGGTAACCCAAATCCCTATGCGGGATGGCGCGGATCTCGAGGTGTGACCTTCGGGAACCATTTCTGGACCACGGATTGACACATCATAACCAAGATAAGGACGAAATAAATATTGATTTATTCATCGCACAGAGTCTCGGAAGCAATGTAATAACAGTCGAATTAAATCAACATCTAACAAACGGCTTGAAAAAAGCCCTATTACATCTCAATTATGTTCTAAACATGGTTCGTACAAAAATAAAATAACAAATGCGAATAAATGGTTCAATCCAACAAAAAGGTCATCGACCTCCACACAGCTAGATCAACCTGCAACATGAAAGTTACGCGAGCTTTGACGGCCCAGTTTGCACGATCCTATCAACTCAACATTATATATCATAATCGATTCACGACAGATAACAAGAAAGTTTTAAAGCAACATGTTATGATGAGAGTATGTCAAATAAATGAAATAATGAGTGCTCAAACAATGAATACAATGATATGTTATGAAATGTCTAATGTTAATGTTTCATGCTAAGTGTCCCTCATTGCAGCTTCCATAACACACAAAGGTTTCGGAACCGAAGTCACCAGGAACAACAGGCAGCCCCTCTCTTCGTTCCGGGCAATAACTCATGGTACGAAGGCCACCATGTACTGATTTTATGAGTGTACAATACTCAAGGTCCAATCGACCTTATGGAATCAACTATGACCCCATAACTTATTTTGTAGGACTTTCAACCTACAGGTATAGACAACCTTATCTTTTCCAACTTCTGGGCACACTTAACACTCTACATGAACACAATATAAATGCATTATTAACTCGTAAGACCCAAATGATAGTCTCCTTTGGAAACTATCCACGCGGCCATACACGCGAATAATCCATTAGATTCCATCATTCACATTCTAGCATTTCAACTCAATCTCAAATCTACACAATCCGACACTTAGAATCTGTAAATGATAAGATCCCTCGGAAACTACCTGAGCGCTCATACACTCAGATAATCCGTTAGAGCCTATCATTTATAATCTAAGTTGGAGACCAATAGAAGGTGTGTTCAGTAAGTCAACTCAAGTGAAGGGCATCAATGCATAACATGTCAATGAAACACATGCCCATGACCTTCCATTGATCCCTATAATCACCCCGTAAAAGCCCGAACAAATCTGACCATCCAAACCCTCCTAATGTCTTAAAACATCATCGGTGTACCGATGGGTACCGGTAGTCTCATAAATCTTCCATTGGTAGGCCGGTTGGTGTACTGACGCCTACCGAGGGGTAACAGAGGTCTCCTGTCAGTGGCGCGGTCGGTGTACCGACGCCCACCAACAAACTCATCCACATTTCCATCGGTAGGCTCGTCGGTGTACCGACGCCTACCGATCAACTCAAGTTATCGTTTTCCTTTCTCACCTTCGATAGGACGATCGGTGTACCGATGCCTACCGAAGGGTAACAGAGATTCCTTGTTGGTGGCGTAGTCGGTGTACCAACGCCCACCGATGGATTCTAACATAGGTACATATGATCCATCGGTAGACCTGTTGGTGTACTGACGTCTACCGAAGATCGTAGACAAGTCGTTCATGGTTTTTCCTTAAGCCGTTTTCCAGGAAAATCCAAGTACATCACACATGCATCAATCTTAGCATCTTAGAATGAAAACCAATTACATTTACACACTAAAAAACAACGATTATGCAATAAGCATTGAAAGCTAAATTCATATGGTAAACATGCATTATGCCTCAGAATTTATAACACGATTCATGGCACATAATGGAATCAACAGGATAGGTAACTTACATTGATTTCTATATAAATTTGGTAGGAAAACTAGCAAATTTATCGAGAGTTGCCACCCTAACTTCCCTCCCATGAACACCTCGTCTAAAGCCACGTCCAAGGACACGTTGAATGACCAATTCAACGCACAATTCGTGTGTTTGAATTTGGGTCTAAATTTCCTCTTACTAACTTAGCCCCAAAGTTTCATTAATCACTCTTCGACCCCCAATCCTTTAAGTCAAATTACAATAACATTCTTGAGTTTTATTAATTAAACAAACCATATAAGTTCATGAAATCTAATCATTAATTTTAAATAAAATAAATAAGGAGATAATCTTTTTAGTGAGTTTAGGTCATTACAATGGCACACGTCACATTATGGAGCACTGCAATTCCCATGGTTGCATTCAGTCAGCTAAACAACCCAGAATTCCACCTGATTTACAGGGATGAATCTGAATGATCCTATTGAGCGAAATTGTCAATAAAGTAGGATTTGGATTGGAGAATCATCTTCCAAAATGATTTTACATACATTTATGTAAATAAAGTAGGATTTGGAATATGTGTTGGCCATCACCAAATTGCATTGGAGGATTTATTTTTCCCCCACTTTTCATTTTCAATTTCACCAATCTTATCTCATGTTCAGAATTTATATCTAAGTTGCAGATACAACACTATAATAAATTCATTTTGAGCTTTCAATTCGATGATTTGAATTAGTCGTAACGTATGGAGCAATGTCATCGTTTAATAATTGTAGGGTATCATTTATTTAGCCTTGGGTAACATGTGCGTTATTAAGCTAAGGGTACTCCTTATTTAACCTGGGGTACCCTGTGCATTATTAAGCCAAGGGTACCCCTTATTTAGCCTTGGGTACCATGTGCATTATTAAGCCAAAAGTACCCCTTATTTAGCCTTGGGTACCTTGTGCATTATTAAGCCATTGGTACCCCTTATTTAGCCTTGGGTACCTTGTGCATTATCAAGCCAAGGGTACCTGTTATTTAGCCTTGGGTACCTTGTGCGTTATTAAGGCAAAGGTACCTCTTATTTAGCCTTAGGTACCCTGTGCATTATTAAGCCATGGGTACCCCTTATTTAGCCTTGGATACCATGTGCATTATTAAGCCAAAGGTACCTCTGAATTAGCCTTGGGTACCCTGTGCATACCACAAAATAGGCCTTTTTTTTTTTTTTTTTTTTTTTTTATGGTTACCCAGAAAAAAGCTTCTTTGTATAGAAGTTACCCAATGGTCATTAAGTCATGTAAGACCAACCAGAAATTTACACTGTTATGAACACCAAAAACCACAATAACAACCCAATAAAATAACTAACAAAATTGTTATGAAAACCAAAAACCACAAATAATATCTAATGGGTCAAAGTATAAATTTACACAGTTATGAACAATAAAAACCACAAAAACATTCCAGTGAGATCTAAGTTTCCTTCATCCGATTGACATCAATTGTGTTGTTGGAGCCTTGTTGTGAGCTACTAGTGAGAATTTGAGATTCTATAAGTAATGGCTGGACGAGATATTTAAAAAAAAAAAAATAACATAATATGGCTATAACATAAGTAATGGTCTCTTTATATGTGCAGTTTCTCTTATTCTACAGTTCCTGGAAGGCTTGGCTTGAGAATTAACAATTCCAAACCATCCTTTGAACCTCTCTCCTATCATGTGCTCAAATTCCTTGGAAATCTCAAAAACTCCTGAAAATGACCAAAATACCCCTGGTGGTCCGACATACACAATTCCTTGTCTGAAATTCATTTTCGACTCAAAATCTGAAATCTAAACCAAAAATGCTTTCAAACAAATACCATATCGACCAAATTTGAGGTCTGAGACAAAAATGACCATTTTACCCCTAATAGGCCTTTTTGTCCAAATGGCATTTTTTTTAGGTCAAAATAAAATTATAATTTCAAATTTGATTTCTGCGAGTCGAAAGCTTTAAAACGACTGTGAATTCGTCCAATTCCGAGTTAGAACAATCATCGGGTCATTTTGAGAATGTTCGTAAAATTATTTGTCACATGGCAAGTCTGGATGAGGTGGCACATTGTTGTCTTGTACACGTGGTGGAAAATTTTGCCGCGTGTACACACAAAAACATCTTAACTCCCAAAAAGCATTTTCAACAAATTAGATTCTCATATTTTAAATAAAACTCAAAAAAATTTGTTGTTTAAATAAAACCCCTCAAAAAGAAATTTTAATTTCAAAAAGCCCCTAACTGATTTTGTAAAATTATATCTTTTTTTATTTCAAAAATACCCCCCAAGACCCTCTTAGATTTTTCTAGAATTTTCTCAACCATTTCAGCCTTTTCTGAATTTTTCTAAAGGTTGAAGAAACCCATCAAACAGGACTTAGGATTTTCTTTTAAAAAGAAAAATTTAGATTTAAAGCTCTCTTCACTATTCATCATCTTCTCCCTCAAGAAAAACTAATTTCAAAAAGCCAAAAACCCTAATCACTCACTCACTTCTCCGGCGGCGGAAATCTCTGGGGACGCTTGGCAGCACCTTCCCCTTCCGACCTCATTTCTCCGGCACCTCCTGGAATCCGGTGAATCCTTCATCCAAATCTGTAATCTCACGTTACCTTCTTTCTTCTTCTTCTTCTTCTTCTTCTTCTTCTTCTTTTTCTTCTTCTTCTTCATTTCTGTTTCTTCTCCACCGCCCCAATCAATTATACCAAATCCAGCTCCGGCAGGCACCACCATCCCCAACCTCCCGCTGCCCTGTTCCACGCACCACTCCCCTGTTTCTTCTCTGCAAAACACCGAACCAACCCAGAAAAATTCCCCTGCAACCACCTATTCTCTCTTCGTTTCACACCACCATCAGCAGCTCTCCCTCTTTCCTCTTCTTCCTTTCCTCTTCCACCTTCTGCCTCCTTCGCTCTTCCATCTCCCTGATCGCACCTGCGACTTCCATCCCCAACCTCCCGCTGCCCTGTTCCACGCACCACTCCTTCGCTCTTCCATCTCCCAAATCCAGCCCTTCTTCCTCCATTAAACCTGCAACTCCTTCTTCTCTCTCCGGCCACCACTCAACACTTCTTGAACCCCATCTCCGGCGACATAGACGACCCCTGCTGATTAACCCGACCTCATACCCGGTGATCAATCCCACTCTCCGTCGCTGCACTCTCAGACGCAATTACTCGACGTTGGTGTATCCTACACACCCCTTTCCAGCAATGTCTCATCTGAAATCCGCAATTCCATTCAACCTACCCAAACTAAAACCCGAAACCTCCATTCAACCATCTTCCTCCACCTTTAACCCCCACCTGAGCAGCACCTAAAATCCACCTGAAAACCCTGCTCCCCTGTTTCTTCTCTGCAAAACACCGAACCAAAATATCCCGAACCTATTCATCCCACCTCTGCAATAAACCTCTGAGCTCCACCTGCACATTTTCACAGCAAATAGAGTATCGTCTTCTCCGCTTCATTGTCGCCATCGTCAAGCCTTCAAAAAGGATCTCAAGGTAGAAAGCATATCTAGGGATTCCCAAAAGCAAGCACAGGTAATCTCTCAGGTCCACTTAATTTGTTAATCTATTTTTGTTTCACTTTCAAACCATCTTGTATGGCTGCTGTGTTTTTGCTTTCATGTATGGCTAATACTTTGCTTTTTAATACTTTGCTTTTTAATGAGATGATTTCCTATCGAAGATGATTTAATTTTTTTATGTTGTGATCTGTTTTAGTATCTTGATAAGCACTGATTTGCAGAATTTAGTACTAATTTTTTTTACACATGTATTCCAATAATTTACATATTAGATATTTTGTAGAAGCATCTAGCATGATAATTAGTGTAGACATTATTTCATTTTTAGGATTTTATTAATGCATTTAGGTTTTTAGGAGTTTTGAATAATTTATTGTTTTTGAGTTATTTTAATAATTTTTTTTTCTTTTAAAAACTCTTTTTAGGATTTTTTTAGAATTTTAATTAACGTCATTTAATTTCTTTTTAGAGTTAGATACTTTGCCAAACAATTCTTGAACCAGATAACCGGTTAGATCAAGAGTAGATGGGTGCCTAACACCTTCTCATCTCTCAATTAAACCCCCTTACTTGGAAATCTGATCAAACCACTCAAATTTCATGATTTTGGTCTATTTTTGTAAATAATTGATAAAACCCATAGGTGACTACCCACACCCCGATCCAATAGGTGGTGGCAACTTCAAAACTCGATCAACCTAGGGTCCACCCGACCCCGGGGAGATCACAACTGGAGATTTTCTGGTGTTGCAGGTGGTGTGGAGTGGGTTTAATGGGATTCAGCTGCAACAGATATTTTCCTTTATTTTTAGTTTTTTATTATTTTATCATGTTGATTATTAGTATGTGAAACATGTTATGAAGGACCCATATTTTTGTGAATTTAATCAACCCATGTTTGTAATTGAATAAATTTCTAATTGATGTTTATGCGCAATTTTGTTTTATTGCATCTTTTTATAATTTTAGGATTATTTCTAATATTTTATCATTTTAAGCCAATTTTTTTAGGATTTCTTGGAATTTTAGTTAATTTAGTTTATGTTGTAGATTTAATTAATTGGCCAAATAATCTTGAATCGGGTAACCGGTTAGACCGGGAGAGGGTGGGTGCCTAACACCTTCCCACCCTCTCAAATAAATTCCCTTGCCTTAATTTCTGGTTAGACCACCCAAATCTCACAATTTGATCTATTTTTGTAAATAATTGATAAAACCCGGGTGACCATCCACACCCAATCTCTATGGATGGTGGCAACTCTATTTTAATCCGATCAACCTAGGGTCAACCCGACCTAGGGACGATCACAATACCCAAATAGTACATGTGTGTATTGCAATGCTCCAGTGGTCTTCTTACTAAAAAATTGGGAATGTTCATACATAAGGGGATATTGTTGTTGGTGCATCATATGACTCGGATGGGATATTCCATGCATGAATTGAGTTTGTGGCTGGCCGATATTAGTAACGACAGTATCGGGAGCACACAAAACCATTAACTCCTAGTCACATGTGAAGCAGATGTTAAATATGGAAAAAGAAAAAAAATATAATATTTGTACCCAAATAATACCTGTGTATATTGCAATGCTCCAGTGGCCTTTGTATTAGGAAATTGGGAATGTCCATACAGAAGAGGATATTGTTGATGGTGCATCATATGACTCGGGTGGGATATTCCATGCATGAATTGAGTTTATGGTTGACCGATATTAGTAACAATGGTATTGTGAGCTCACAAAACCATCGACTCCTAGTCACATGTGAGGAAGAAGTTAAATATAGAAAAAGCAAAAAAATATAGAATATTTTGTACCCAAATAGTACCTATGTATATTGCAATGCTCTAGTGGCCTCAGAATCATTCGTCTTATTCTTTCTCTTTTTTGGCACAGAGTCAGATTCATTCTATTTCTTCCTTCTCTTTTGCATTGTAGCTTTTTGTAAAGCACTCTTAGGCACATGAAGACTTGTATTTGCATGACTAGATTTCACCTTTGGTTTCAAGTCATTTACAATTGTATTCATGCCTCCTCCATCTTCATATTCGTAACTCGTACTTTTGTCAACATTAGAATCCAAAGGTCCACTAAAGTGTTCATCTATTTGATTAGCAATGTTTACCGCATATCCATAATTTTCTTCGCTTTCAGTAGCCCTCTTTGAAATTGAAACAAATGTATGACATAGAAAATTATACCTTTTTGCGTGCTTCACTTTAGGATCACTTTCTACACAACTCGAACGAGTATGTGATTCAATTCCTCCTAGCTTAGCGTCCTTTGTCCATCTCTTCAATATGTACTCTGTAGGAATATTCTTTACATCATTTATATAATAAGCCCATATTGCATGTTTCCATAAGGTCCCCATGAATTCGAACTTTTTACAACTACAAGTGACACTATTATCCGATGGATCAAACACTATTGTACGATAATTTCGTATTGACCAGTGTTTGGTATCTAAATCCCTGTACTCGGTGATTCTAAAGGCTTTTTCAGAATTCTCAACATCACAATCCCAAATTCCCATTGCTTCCCCTTCAAAAAACTTATACATAAATGGCGTGTAAATGATCTTTACATGCTCAAAATTTTCAAATTGACCAATGGACATAAGTTTACTTTGTATCATATTGTAATAAGCTTTCAACTTTTCACATCGTCTTCTTGCCACCATCCTATCAACCTGTTCAAGAAATTGAGACAAATCCTTTGTAGTGTTTAGATAATTTTTCAGTGCACTATTCATCGATTCCGACCGTTGTGTCTACATCATATCTGCATAAAATGTGATCTTACCATATGCAAGAGATTGCATGGTTCTATCTTCAAATCGGAGCTTCAACCAATCATTCTCTTGAAGACGATATTTGACAAGCGTTTTGTTCTATTCTTCTTTAAACTCCTTGTCATCTTCGCAATCGTATACACACTTTTGAAAATCAAAGATAAAAGATTCATGACTTGAAAAAACATCACTTAATTTCCTAGCTGCATTTGGTTTCCTTCATTGCAGCCACTATGCTCATCAGGATACATTTCCACCATTTTTATTCCAAACCAATCTGCCCTGGATTGATCAATAACTATACCAAGAATAGATAAACAATTAAAAAACCATCTCATGAACAATCCAAACAAAATGATCATTTGAAACAGGAATAAAAGTCGTAACAAATAAAATAACAAACAATGTACTTGTTGTGGTAAAGAATGCAAAATGACACCCTGTGCTTTATTAAGCCAAGGGTACCCTTGTCAGGACCCGACCCGAAAATTTAAAAAATTTCGGCTCCAGATGCGACCTTCACCCCATATCACTATGGAGGTGGATACACATGGTAAAACATAAGCAGAAGTTCAATAATTG
>JAUPMG010216025.1:0-23373 GCA_031762675.1 Pachysandra terminalis
CTTTTGTTTTGTTTCATTTTAAAACATTGTAATTTGAAATCCTTCTTACTTCGTATATGTCTTAGTCTTTCGAATTGAAGTTTTGATATAATGATATTTAACCTTATGTTTATTAACCTGATTTCTAACGTAGAATGTATTTCGTTTCTTTTCCGCTGAGTTCTGTAATAAATGATATGTTTAGATTTCCCTTAAATGCTTATTTTCGGATAATCATATTTTGTTGTGATCCACCGCTCTCCTTTGAGGAAGTGATGGTGATGTCTCTAGTCCTTGATGGACCGTATCAGGTCTATCGGATTCGGGACGTTACACCTGCCCAGGTTGATGTCTTCTGCAGCCGGCAGGCTAACCGGCATGCCGGTTAGGCCGCCGATGCACAAGAAAAGGTTTTGGGTCTTGGGATTTTTCAGGGATGTTCATCTAGACCTCCTAGGGGTTCGTGCACCATTGTTTGGTCAATTTATGCATTCAATTATAGCAGATAATTAGTACACTTGGTTCTTAGTTGGTTTTAATGGTTAAATCTTAACTTAAAATACACAACTGATTAATATCATACCATGTTTCTAGGTTTTATAAATAAGATCATGGGGAAGGGTTTTGAATGCATGGAAGAATAGAATTTCCCAAGATATGACATTAGATGGAAAGTAAATACGCAAGAATAAAGGAAAACTGACTTTGAATGTGCTAAATGTTTGCTGCCATTGATGGTCTGCTAATGTTCTCTTCTAGTTTTCTGGTTTCTTAACCTTCTCCTTGCTCTTCCTAGCTGATCCCATGAATCTTAATGTGTTTCTAAGGTTTACTTTGTTTAATTAGTCATATTTTACTTGTTTTAGGTGTTGTACTTGTATTAGGATAGGTAGTTAGTACTTATTTGTAAGTCTAAGGTCTTATTTTACTTTAACTTAGTCTTTAATTTACCATGTGGGCTTGTCACGAAAATTAGGTATTAATTACTCTACTTCGACCTTAATTTACTTAATTGGGCTTTAGTCTTAATGGGCCTTACTTAAGTCCATCTTAATTAGGTATTAGTGTTAGGTCTTGTTTGGCTGTTACAGGTTAATTCATTAATCTGTTTCTGATTAAGCTGTAGAGTTTATATTAATGATTCTTAATTCCCTTATTATAGTTTATATTATTAATTATACATTAGTAACAATGATAACCCTAGGTTATTTTCTAGATGTAAAGGGTGTAATTACTATTTTACCCTTTATGTCAAAGTTCTTTTTAATCTAGATTTTTCTGGTCTTTACACATTATAATCATTGTGATCACCCCATGGTCGGGTGGACCATAGGTCGATCGGGTAAATATGGAGTCGCCACCATTCATCGAGTCCGGTTGTGAATGGCCACCCACCCATGGTTTATCATTTAATCCAAAATTATACCAAATATGAAGTTTAGGATGGTTTAACCAGAGTTCGGGTAAGGGGGTTTATTTGAGAAAACTGGAAGGTGTTAGGCTTCCGTTCTCTCCCGGTTTAACCGGTTACCTGGTGCAAAATTATTTGGCCAAATTAGTTTTTTTTGTTTTTGAAATATGTTAAAATAAATAAGAAAATACTAAACAAATCTCAAAATTCTTAAATACATCAAAGTATCTTACCAAATCCTACATAAATAAAAAATTAGAAGCACTTAAATTAAGTACAATTTTAAAATAATATTAATTATTAAAAGAGCTAACATCTTATACCGAATAATCTAGAAATTCATCACGCATGTCCCCAAGAAATTTCAAAAATTAATCCATTCAACACAGAGTCTGTTTCGGACTTAGATGATGCTTGATCATTATCACCAACAAATAAACCACATATATATGTGTATATATATATATATATATATTAGATATTGAAATTAATATTACAAAACAAACTTCTAGTAGTTATGTAATAATAAACACCCAAACTTAGAAGAAGCCGATTACCACCAAAATGGATCTAACATATCTTATGGTGAAATCAAGAATTTCCACTGAATCTATTACCGAGCAGAACCAATATGTTAAAAGACTTAACAATCAAATATGAAAGAAAGAAAAAAATGTTTACAATAGTTACCTGTGTCCAAGTTAGCGATTTTCTGGCTTTGATCTTTTCGAGAGGCTTGTGTTAACCCTTACAATCAACTGGTAGTAACTAATTGAAAAACAAAGGAGGTGCTTTAATGGAGTCTACTGTGCGATGAACAATGTAGTGGTGGAGATGGCCGGAATAGACGGGGAGTTGCAGGCGCGTCACCGGAGCGCTTGGTGCGTTGGGATCGGCTGGAGCAGATGGGGAAGATAGAGGGTTGCAGAGAGAGGGAGAGAGTGCTAGTTGGGGGTGAGGGTCTCCTCTGGGAATAAAGGCGTGAGAGGGAATCGTGAGAGAATTTCTGGGTTGATCCTCGCTGAGTCTGAAGAGCTGAGCTCTCCTCTCTTTATATAGAAAAATTTCTTCTTTTAATTTCTATTCTAATCTTTTGTTTGAATTAAGAAAATTTTCTTTTGTTTGCTCCCCCACTTTTTTTTTTTGTTTCGAATCAGCAATTTGTTGATTGAAGTAGCAGCTATGATCATGTTACTATTCCGGTCATAGCAGCTAATGCGACCTTCCCTTTCCGGTCTTGCTTCTATTCTTTTATTTTCTTTCCAGTCATTCTTATTTTTTTATAGACTTTCTTATTTCTTTTTTTTTCTTTGTATTAGAAAGTATCCAAACCTCACATGGTTTCCAAAGTTATTTTTCTTTTGTTTTGTATCAAATCTCTCACAAATATTCCTGTTTTATCCATTTTACCCCCCAAAATCTCTTTTATTATTATTTTTTTTCCAATTGTATTTTTCGTCCCTTTTTCTGATAATTTGAAAATACCAAAAATAACCCTTCGACCCCCAAACTCGGAATTTCACAAAATCAAAGTCGTTTCGAAGGTGTTTCGATGAAGAATCCAAATTTGATGTTGGAGAAATATTTTGACCCTTGGATTTAACTGTTTGGTCCAACTGACCAGATTAGGGGCAAAACAGTCATTTTTCCCAACGTACTTCGAATTATCTCAAGATTATACTCATTAAAGAGCATTTTGGCTCATGAATTCGAATTTGAGGTTGAAAATGGATTTAGGACTGAGATGAATCAGGTGGGGTCTACCAGGTGTATTTTGATCATTTCACATGATTTTTGGGATTTTCAGAGGGAATTGGCAATATGATTGGGGGTTTTTTGGAGATAGGAAAAGTCAAGTTCAAGCCTCCAAGAACTGCAAAGATCAAGAGAAAGTCGCTTTTGTGCAAATTGGGGTGTCTACAGCTGCCCCTCTTTGTCAGAATTGCAAGCGATGAATAACAAAGAAAAAAATGATATGTTTAAGTCAATTTGCACGGTTTGCACGGTTCACAAATGAATTATGCTTAAATCAAGATTATCCTCATATATTGAACTTCCAAGACTTTCTGAGGTGATAAAAAAGATTTGTTTGTCTTTCTCAGTGGCTTTGCCCATTCAAGAGTAGATAAATAAAGGGTTTGAACTTTCTAGGGCTTGATCCATGCCTAGAAATTTGAAAGGGTTCAAGATTTCAATGGTGAGGTGGTATCTTTTGGGGAAGTTCAATACATGAGAGGTAGCTTCGATTTTGAGCCGAATGTCCTTGGTAAACTTAGAGATAGGTGAAGACCTTGACTTATGGAGTCAAGTCTGATCTTCATTTAGCTGCTTCAATGGGTTGGACAAGTCCCAACCTCATTAATTACTATCGCATCACTGTTTGGGGTCAAGCTTATTTATGAGGCCTGAACCAATGGAGACAGAGGTGCTTTTGACCATGACTAGCACTTACAAATGAACATTCTTCTCTTCCGATCTTGCTCTTCACTTTGGATTCTTTGACTTCTTCAGGAATTATGTTGCTTCCATCAACTTCAAATAGCTCTTTTAGGGATGAGTCGGGGCATCTCTTCATTTACCCCACTTGAGAGCTTGATTCAGCCATGCGGCTTTGTTAGGGAGAAGACTTAGATGCCTCTTCTAAACGCGTTCTTCCCAACATATGAGGATATGGTCCACCGCATTGTTTGTTGGTATCTTCTCTGCTTATCTTTTACTCTCGGTGATATCTTAAAGGATAGAGGAGATATGCACATTCATACTGAACACAGAGAGTTGTTTTTTTTTTTTTTTTGTAGCCTCAGATAATCTAAAGATTTGAAAACTGAAGTGTTTTAGAAAAACCCTAGATTTGTCATCATAAGCCATAAGTTTGTTTGTTTTCGTTTTTTTTTCTACTAAGATGATTAAGGTAACCAAATTAACGTGGAATAAGTAAATGCAGCAGAACAATATTCTTAAGGACCTTACCACTCATCCGTAAATGCTCATGGGAACTTTACCATTACCTTGACTTTTGGGGAGATTGACGTGATGCCCAGATAAAATACTAGACTAAGCCGCCTGAAGATATGGACTGCTAATAATAACCAAAATGTTTCCAATTGCCCCACTCATATGCCTGGAACTGTGTTCATTGTGCTTGATTCACCTTATTGATCATCTTTGAAGATGACATCAAGGCACAACTGTCGGCCGGAAGACAACCTTGCCTGAGATTTATTTATTTTATTACCATTTTTGCCTCTAGAGCCTATTACGGTTTTCTCCAGAGCCGGCTTCCACATTTTAGCGGAACGATGCCCTTCAGGTTTTCATCGTGCCCATGAATTTATTCTTGCCATGACTGATTTTTTTTACTCATAGAGCCCTTTCAGGTTTTTATTATGCCCTTTCAGACCATGCATTTTTTCTTTCTTTCCTTTATTCGGGCATCACCAATCGGTTCCGATTAAGAAATAACTTTCATTAAATATTGCTTTGATCATAGAGGGCTTAAGAATAGGACGAAACGAATGATGGGTTTAGGTTCAAGAAGGATGGATACAAGGCTCAACGAAATGGATCATTTCCTTTTCCACTGACCTTATATTATAAATTGCCCCAGTTTGGGCAATCCCAATGTTTTCCTCTCACTTACTCTTGATTTCTCTTTTGTTTCATGTTAGCTATCATTTCATTTTCATTTTTTTTCAATACCCAACATTTGTTTCCTTCCTCTCTTATTTCATTTTCATATGAGTTTCCTTTCTTGATTCATGCCATAGTGTGGGGTGAGCAATTCCGATTTGGGTTAATAAAGGAAAATATAAGGCTCAAAGGGTTTAACTAGGGATTTTTATACTTTAGGTTTTCAAGGAAAGAGGGTGTAACAACCTATACTTTCTAATTCATGCATATTTACATTGTAGTCCTTGTGATAATTCTTCTCTTTGTTTGGATCGCCGATCGGGTTAAATCCAACCACGCAATCGTATGTGTTGTACTTATTAGGCCTTGGTGCTACACACAGTAGCATGGCCTCTTTTTAGTGTTTGTATGTGTGGAGTAGATCTTTTGGATCAAACTTGTTTGTGTGGCCAGGATTATATCTTGCTTTGTTTGGGTTTGTGTAATGACCCAGATCCTATCATTTAATTTAATTATTAAATGATAGTTAATCCTAATTAAGGCCTTAGGGTTTAATTGATATTATAAAGGCCTGGATTTTGTCTATGTGAATTTCCTTAATCAGAATAAAAAACAACAGATTCTCTATTTCTTTTCATTTTTATTCATGTAATTGCGTAGCTGTAAAAGTTACAACCACGAGGATACAATTATAATTATACACTATCTCTTCTTTTCTCACCTACTAAGCTGACTAAGCATCATGATCTTCCTAATTGTGTGTTTGCAGGAGCAGATGGACGAGGTTAGAGCGTCCCTCCCAGAGGGATCGCAAGATAGCACCTGTCGTGATGACGCATATGCTCGGGTCATGGGACCCGAGATGCGTGGCCGTGTTCGCAGCATGGGGATGGGACATACCCCATCCAGATTGTGGCCTCAGTCTCATGAGAGCATGACTAGTGAGGTGGAGGTGGCTAGCTTGCGATCGGTCTAGAGGAGGTGAATGCTCAGCTGGTTCAGAAGAATCAGGAGATTGCTCAGCTAGCTGCTGTCCAGGCTGAGACGAGTGCTCAACTGGCTGACTTATATCGCTTGGTACGGGACCTGACTCGTTAGCAGGTAGAATCTATATCAACATGTCTATAGTCTTTAGTCATATATATTTGATATTTATTATAATATAAGCATGATATCTAAAACTAGTTTATATAATCTGTAATTGTAGGGTGGAGGAGACTAGCTGGGCCTGGAGGTGTTCATCCATATCGAATTTTGCTTTCCATGCACTTAGGATACTTATGGCATTTGTATATACATTACCTTGGATGTTTGTATATTATATTATAGTTTAATGTAATAGTTTTTACCTTGGCCATTCGTATATATCACTTTATATTAAGTTTTTTACAGGTTTACTTGTAGCTTTAAGTGAGTGATGTTTTCTCTTCTACAGGTTTTATAGACTTGATAGTATTTGTTTGCAGGTTCGTACTCATGTATAAATAGGAAAATTATTAAAAAAAAAATATGGTTATAGACGGCGGTCTTATAAGACCCCCTTCTATAAATATATTCCACAGCGGACCGAACCGCCAGCACATGCACAATATATTAACTGTGACATATAAGTTAACAACAGTTTATAAGCGCCGGTAAATGTTACTTATAGAATGGCGGGCATACACCGCCGTTTAAATGCATTAGAAAAGGCTTTGGGCAGCGGTTAATACCCGCCGGCAAATAGTAGAGTATTATTACCTGTGGTTTCATTAACCGTTGTGTAAATGTGCTTATGAACGGCGGGTAAGGACCGCCACCCATAGTTATTCCCTTAGACGGCAGGCAGTCCTGCCTGCCGTTGTGTCTGCCGGTAATACTTTCCTCGGTGGGGGATAAGGAGGGGGTCTCATGAACCGCCGACGTATGAAAGGACGGCGGGTTTATGATATTAGACGGTGGTTTGGGACCGCCGGCTAAATTCACATATTTTGTAGTGGGAGGATCCAGAGGATGTTGAAAGGAAGTATTGGATGAACTTGATTAGGGCGACGTAAGGGGAGATAGTGCCTGAGACAGTACGAATAGATCCTAGATTTAATCAGTTTGGGTATAGAGAGTTATGCAGGCTTCTGGAGATCATGAGTCGAAGGACCCTGCATAGCATCACTGAAGAGGATCTAACCATCTGGAGAAGAACAGTGGACAGCTTGAATGACATAAGGTTTGAGCTGGAGTGGCTGGTTAACTGGATGGAACAACTGAAGGTCAAGGTGCAGAAATGCAGTAAAGTCAAAGCATTGGAGGATCTTGCTGCAGCCCGGTCATAGGAAATGAAGAAGTGTCAGGGTGCCTTCGAGAAGTGTAAAGCTAATCTGAGGCAAGTGGAGGAGAACATTGCTGAGCTAGACTCGCTGATGACAAGGGCTGTAGAAGAACGACTGCATATCCAGCAGGACATGGAAGAAGCAACGCGAGTGGTAGCTGAAGAGCAGGCCAAGTTCACAGAGGTACAGGCTGCTATCCTGACAGCTTCCCTTCCTGTTCCTGGTGCCTCCCGCCTTGGACTTCTCGATGGTGCTTTTGAAGGCGTAACTGAATCCCAACTGACTGGGGCTCCTTGACTTTCCTTCTTCTAGTAATTTTGTTGTGTTTGTACTTGTGTATTCTTTGTCATGAAAGATTATTTTGTACAGACAAAATCTTCATTAATAAAAATACTTCCTTAGCCATTTTCCATTTACAACTTCTTGTGTTGCATTTTCTTCCAATGCTAATCTTGTAGTACCCCGAGGCTTGAGCTAAAATAATCTCAAAGGGACCTTTCCACTTGGGAGCAAACTTGGGCTTTACAGCAGTGCTCCTTGCATACCAAGTGGCTCGTAGGACTAACTCACTGACCTGAAAAATCCTTGGCTTGACCAGCTTGTTGTAGGCCTGAGCAATGACTCGATGGTAATGTAGATTGCTTTCGAAAGCCTTCTGCCTCCGTTCGTCCAGATTGTCTAACTCTTGAGTGCGTAGGAGGGTAAAATCTCTGAAGTCCCAGTCAACCCCACTAGCATGTAGGCTTCTTGCTGAGGCAACTTGTAGCTCCACCGGAAGGAGGGCTTCTGCTCCAAACACCAGAGAGAATGGAGTTGCATTCATAGCTCTATGCTTGCTCACCCTTTATGCCCACAAGGCTTGAGGTATGGACTCATTCCACTTTGTGGGTTGATCATACACCATTTTGCTCAGGATAATGATCAAAGTTTCGTTGGTGGCCTTAGCTTGTCCATTCCCTTGAGGGTAGTAAGGAGTAGCCTTGTTGTGGAGAATCCAGTAGTGCACATGATCTCCCTGACTGGCCTGTTAATGAAGGAAGTTCCATTGTCCGTGATGATCCTCTGAGGTGGAAAAAAACGGAGGACAATGTTATCCCTGATAAACTGAGCTACAGACGCTCCATTGGCCATTCTCAGAGAGACAGCTTCTACCCATTTGGTGAAGTATTCTGTGGCCACCAAGATCCAAGAATGCCCACTCCGACTCCTAGGATTAATGGGTCCAATCAAATCCAGGCCCCAAGTATTAAAGGGCCATGGATTGATGATTGACTGCATTTCTTGAGAAGGTTAACGGGGGATGCCATCTTGAATCTGGCACTTCACGCATTTCTTCACAAAGTCTGCTGCGTCTGCTTCCATGGTAGGCTAGTAGTAACCTATGTCTTGGAGCTGCTTGTACAATTTCGTCTTCCCTTGATGTGGTCCAGGTGTGCCGCCATGGACCCCTCCCAAGACGATGAAGATCTCTTGTGTACGCAAGCAACGCAGAGGGGAATCGTTGAAGCTCCTTTGAAACAACACTCATTCCTCCATGTAGAATCGAGGGACCAATGTTTGAGCAGAAGAGCCTCAAACCTGTCTGAAGGTAGGATTCCATCTCGAAGGAACTTAATGTAGGGCTCCCTCCTGTCTGTAAAATCATAGACCGGAAAAGCTTCAGCAGCATCAGGTGGCTTTTGGCACTTGGCCCAGGAAAGCTGTAGCCTGACAGCCTCAAACGCCATGGAAGGCCAATACACTCCTGATCTCTGAAGTCGTCTGTATAGGGTAATGGAGTATGGAAGTCTGTAGGTGTTATCATGCGTGGTCTAAATCTTCTCTTTGGCTTCCTCCGGTCCAATGCATCTGAAGAGAGCTCCACTCACTCCCTTATAGTAGAGAGCTTTACCTTGTCTGGTAAAGTTCACTAGGATCTCTAGAGAAGTAGTGGGAGCCCGGTGGGGAATATTCTCCAGACCACAGACGATCTGGTACCTCCAGTCACCTTCTGGAATGGGTTCTTCATCTTCTCCAAGGATCTGAGTGGAGGGAGTAGTCTTTCGGATGACTTCTAGGGTAGTTGCTCCAAACTCGAACTGGAGTCTGCTTCCCAAGCTGGCTAAGGCATCAGCATGCTGGTTCTTACTCCTCATGGTGTGAGTCAGGGAATAGCTCGAGCATCGTTAAAGGAAGGGCCTGAGTCCCCCGAGATGTCGATGCTTTGAACATTCAGTTGGCGTGCAAGAGATAGGTCAATCAACAAAGCTTCATACTCCGCTCTGTTGTTTGTGCATGGGAAATCCAGCTTGAAGGAGAAGGAGAACTGCTCTCCATTGGGGGCAATCAACTCAATTCATGCTCCACCGCCCTGCGAGTTGGATGATCCGTCGAACTTCATCTGCCATTCCTCTTCAGAAACCAAAGATACTTCACTCATAATTTCATCCCCCTCTTCATTAGTGAAGAAGGCAGCCAGTAGATCAGCAACTGCCTACCCCTTGATGGCTCTTGGCGTGTCACACACAATCTCAAATTGGGCTAGCTAGAGTAGCCATTTGATGTGCCTTCCATACAGAATTGGCTGAGAGAGGAGATACTTAACAGGGTCACTCCTGGTCACCAGGTGAATAGTATGTGCATGTAAGTAGTGCTTCAACTTGTTCACCATGTGAATCAAGGCAAGAAAAGATTTGTCTATCATGGAGTATCTGATCTCAGCCCCCTGTAGAAGTCTGTTGATGTAGTAGACAGGTCTCTCAAAGCCTTGCTTGTCCTCTTGATCAAGTAGACCTCCTATGGCTCGCTCAGTGAAGGCGGAGTATAGCCGGAGAGGCTTCCCTCGAATTGGAGCTAGCATGATATGAGGATGGGCGAGCACTCGTTTGACAGCTTCAAATGCTTGCTACTGCTCTTCCTCCTAGTCAAAGGGAGCATTCTTCTGCAAGAGCGACATGAGGGTAACCAGGTGGGTGGAAAGTCAAGGTATGAACCTTCGGATGTAGGATACCCATCCAAGGAAGGACTTCAACTCCTTCTGAGTCGTGGGAGGAATTAAGTCAATGACAGCTTTGGCCTTCGAGGGATTCAAGTCTATCCCATACCAATGGACTATAATCCCAAGGAACTTCCCAAAGGAAACCCCGAAGGCACACTTCGAGGGATTCATCTTGAGTTTATACATCTGGCACCTCTGAAAAACTCTCTTTAAGATGGCGAGATGATCTTCCTTCTTGGCTGACTTGATGACCAAATCATTCACGTAGTCCTCAGCTTCCCCATGCATCATGTCATGGAATATGGCAGTCATAGCCCTTTGGTAAGGTGCTCCGGCATTCTTGAGGCCAAAAGACATGACTGTATAGTAGAAGTTGCCCAAGGGAGTTCTGAAAGCATTCTTTTCGGCATCTCTTGGGTCCATGAGGATCTGGTTGTACCCTGAGAACCCGTCGTTGAAGGAGAACATCTCGTTCCCTGCCGCGACATCAATCAGTATATCTATCTTAGGCAAAGGGAAATCGTCCTTTGGACAGGCTTTATTGAGATCTCTGAAATCTACACAACATCTAATCTCTCCATCTTCTTCCCTACAGGAACTATGTTGGATAACCAAGAAGGATGTTGGATAGGTTTGATGAAACCTTCTTATCGGAGCTTCTCAACTTCAGCCTTGATTTGCAGCTCAATGTCTGGCTTGAATGTTCTTGTTGCTTGCTTGACAAGATGCATTTAGGGGGAGATGTGAAGCCTGTGAGTCACCAGTACAGGATCAAGGCCCGGCATATCTTCATAGCTCCATGCGAAAAATGTTTGTACTGGAAGAGGAGTGCTATGAAGGCCTTCTTATGATCCGGCTCGAGGGAGGAAGAGATCTGCACAGTTTTGTTGACGGTTGGATCCTCTGCAAGGTCAACTGTGGTCAACTCTTCTTGGACAGCCTGAACACTGTCTTGTAAGTGTTCCGGGGCTGGTTCTACTTTGGATTCGGAAGCTTCTGGTATTTCGTCAACAGGGGCGCACTGCAAGACATCAGCGGTGGAGCCCCTGTGATTGCTACCAGCGGTAGACGTGTCTCCCATCTGGGAGGTCTACCCTTATACAACGAGCCTTCGAAGGTCGAGAGCCTTTCGAAGGAGGTAGTGCTGAAGAGTTTGGTTTTGAAGAAGATGGTGTTGATGAGGATGGAACTGAAGGAGGCGGTCCTGAACAAGTGGGTTCCAGGGTGGCCCACAAGGGTAGAAGAGTCCCTTGAGGCTTGGCGACACGGCACTCCCCCTCTGGAGCAAACCCATCATAGTGGTTTGCCTTCGCAAAGTAGGTCTCTGACTCATCAAAAGGGAAGGGTTCTACCACCACTCTGACAATCTTCCCATTCCAGATTCCCTTCAGGCACTGATGGTAGGTGGACGGCACTACCTTCGCCCGGTGAATCCACGGCCTGCCCAGCAATACGTGAAACGCCGCCCTGTCATCAATGACATGGAAGGTAGTTGGGATCCTAAAGGAACCTACACGGAGGTTGAGAGGGATGTAGCCCATGGTTTGGTGCCACTGGGTGTCAAAACCAAGAATTCGGATCTTGCTAGGGATGATGCACTTGCAGGAAACACCAATTGCCTCCAAGATTTTCAGTGGGATGTTGTTGACTGCAGAACCACCATCCACCAGCGCCCTTCTAACCTCCACACCCTGTAAGGTGGCAATCACATACAGGGGTTTATTGTGCTCCTCCGAAGACACCATCATGTCTTCTTCCGAGAAAGTGATGGCATGCTTGCCAAGTGGTGGAGATTGCTGGGTGGAAGCTTCCTGGCAGTTGAAGCACTGGAAATGATATTTCTTCATAATTCACAGTAACGCCTGAGTAGCCTCCGTCCGCATCTCGGAGGTGAACTGCATGTCCTCAAAGAATAGCTCAAATTTGGTGGTACCGCGAGTTGCCTCGCCAGACTGGGGATTTGACCTCTGCCAGTTGGTGAAGATGGACATCATGCCTACAGTCTCCCTCCCCTTTCCTCTGTGTTAAGGAAGAGGGTCAGTGTGTACCTTGGTGTCCAATAGTTCAATATCCCTGGCAGCTAGTCTGGCATGATAGAGCTTCCTCAAAGCCCAGCAGTCGAAGGTGGAGTGACGGGTATGACGGTGGAACTTGCAATATCATGGGGACCATTTGTCAGCCTCTGAGGGTTCCTTCTCAATAGGTGGCAGTAGGACACGGTCATCTTTGATCCACTCCTGCAGCAAGGCGTCCAGCAGGGCAGGAGAACAGGTTGCTTCCGGAGGAGGTACACGTCTCTCCCAATTGTTGTTGTTATTGCTAGGCCTGCCTTTCCACTTCAGAACAGGCTCTTCCTCCCTGTCTGTGGTGACAGCCAAGGCACACTTCCTCTCTATCCTCTTCTGAGGAGTAGGGATAGAGGCATTCGTCCGCTTGGCATGCTCAAAGAGCTTGGTGAAGCTCTGGATCTCATGGTTCTCTATATGAATGCGGTATGACAGGAGCATACCATTGATGCAGATTCTGAGAAACTTCTCCTCGGAAGCCGCCTCCGTGCAAGTGATGACCAGCTCCCTGAAATGTTTGACGTACTAGACTAGATCTTCCTCCTGCTTCTGCCTCTCCAGGCTAAGGTCTATGATGGTGCATTTCTCCTCAGTAATGAAGAATTTGTGGTGGAACAGTGACACCATGTCCTCCCATGCATGCACAGAGCCAGGCTCTAACCTGCTGTACCAGGTGTAAGCCCTCTCAGAGAGTGATTTAGAGAACTCCCTCAGACAGAGTTCCTTGTTACCAGCATAAGCTCTCAATGCTTCGATGAAGCGACTAACATGCTCCCTGACATTCACAGTCTGCCCTGAGAACTGGGGAAAAATAGAGGCTTCATAGTCCTTGGGGTAAGGAAAATGAAGGAGAGCCTCTGGATACGAAGGACAGAACTCACTGCTAATCCAGTCCATATCCCAGGACGGAGACTTCTACAAGAGAGCTTGAACATCAGCTATGTTGACAAAGCTTGGTTTGGGAGCAGATGAAGGCATGGGGATACATGGAGAAGGAGTTATACTAGGAAAGTTTGCTGGGTGGCTGGGAATAGGTTTGCAGGGCAAAGCATCCAGTTGAACCTGTAGAGCAACAATAGTTGCCCTAAGAGATGTGCCGTCTCTTCAGGGTTCTGAGGAGGAACAGAATCTTAAGGAGGATTTTGTTTCGGGATATTTTGTACAGAAGGTGTAGTGTGGGAAGTGGAGGGATCCATGAAATACGGATGTGATGAAAACAACAGGTAGGTAAGTGATGAAAGGAAATGACAACAGACTCCCCAGTGAAGTCGCCAAATATGGGGATGAAGGATTGGTAAAAGGTTAAATATATTAGAATAAATGGACAACTAATACATTCAGACCAATACAATCATCTACCCAGAGAAAAGGTAGGGAATTCTGTCTCAAGATAGCCTAAACCGTCGCTCAGTCATTCTATCAAGAGTGTTCCTTGTCAACTTTGACCTGTTGAGAAGACAAAGAGAAAAGGGTAGAGGAAAGGGTGTGTTGCAGTAATTGAAGGAGGTGGTTGGAATGCAATCACAGAGCAGTAAAACCTCATAGGTTGAAGTTATTCTCTTTCTCTTTCAGTGTCTTTACTCACTGTTGTGTCAGGTTTCAAAGTTTTCTGATTTTGATTCAAATCTCTTATCTCCAATGTTTTTTAGATCCTCTTCAATGGAGGATGGGTATTGGTATTTGTAGAGAGTTTCCCACTCTCAGTAGGAAAAGTGTCTCTCGGTTAAGCATTTAGAGGGGGGCCCTTAAGTGCTCAGCAAATCCTGAGTAACACGTGGTCCTGGATAATATCTTGAGGGACGTGTGTACTTCAACACAGCTAACTTACTTCTAGAGAAAGAGACCAAACCATTTCAAACCTTAAAAACTGCTCTGCAAAAGGTTGCTTTGGAACTTAAGAAACACAGTTCTGAAGACGTGTATCACTTTCACACAAGTTCCAATGAGCAATGTCACCATCCTGTCGTCATTCCAGATAAGACAAAACCCCATTTAGATAAGTTAGAAAGCAGATATTTTATAGATCGGTGAGGTTTTCACCATTTGCTTTACATTATGAGAATCCGTCTCAAACAACCTTTTAGGGGACAATTCAATGTATAAGGTACTTTACTGAATTTGTATGTTTCAAAGGAGAACTCCCATTGTCGGCTATCTTCCGTCTAGGAAATCAAGTACCACTATACCCTTACAAGGTGATCAATGTATTCTCGAATTACATGTATAGAGAACTCGAGGTTGAGTGTCTCAACAGGGATCTCGTTTTCATGATCAATCGTCCTAGTAAGAAGGGGTTTATCTTGAATTTCATTAAGGTTCATAGCTACAGTAACCAATCTGAGTGCCTTCTACTTGGATGAACTCAGAAGTAAACATGTGAATTCCTATAAGGTGAAGGTGAGAGGACGTTCTCAAAGTCCGGGGGAAACCAGTCTTTCAGAAAGTACATCTGAAGATGGCGTGCTTTCAACTTCTAAAGCCCTTTCCACTGAGGATTTGCTTTGTGGAAGTGAAAGTCCTAAGATATGACTCGAAGTCAGTTCATAAGAATGAATGAAAGTGACTTCGTGTCCCAGTTGGTAATTCGAATGCATAAAAGACAGCATTCGAGGGGGTAAACCCAAATCTGTGTCCTCCGAGGATGACTGAATTCACAGTCTTTTTGGGGTGACAAGCCCTTTGACAAATTGACCATCTCAGGCTAGTTGGCCTTTAATTCACCTCAGGAGGAAGGAATATTCCTCCTTCGAATTCACCCGTAGCAGGAGGGAACATACATCCTTTGAATTGACCATCCGGAGGTGGTTAGCCTGAGAAGATTCCTTCGAGATTGTCCATCAAAGTTGTCTCCTGGCTGTCATTCAGAGTTGTCCCTAGGATATGTTTGTCAAGGTTGTTCCTCGGATTTATCCGTCGAGATCGTTCCTCGGATATGTCCGTCGAGGTTGTCCCTCAGAAGGAATATACCTGCCTGATTTATTCAAGAAAATTATAAAAGGTGGGCCTTTGAAGTCTATGGATGTGATCCAAGAATGACTCCTGAGTTGGAAGGTACAGAAAGTTCCCTCGAGGATCTTTCCTTGCATAAAAATACATTTAAAACGTAAAGGTATGGAATAAAATCACTCGAAGTCTATTCTAGAGATAAAATAGATGTGACTTCGAGGATTTATTGAGGTCTAAACTATTTGAGGAGTCTATTAGAGGTAGCATGCCCCTAAATACGTCCTTCGAGAAAAAATAAGGTTCATCGAGGGAATAGTAAGATTCTCATTCCCTCAGGTGCCCAGAAGGCAGTATGTCGTGGGAACATAAGTCCTTGGTCTTCTGAATATTTCAAAAGAGAGGAAATGACGTGTTTGTTGGGTTTGGGACACGTGGCTTCCCCCCACAAGCTGAAATTCAAAAAGGTAGCTTCCTTAAGAAGCTATTGCCATTTTTTGGTGATAAGAATGGTCAGATATCTCTCTACCATTTCAAATCTTACCTTTTCACCAAACGTTCTAATCATCATACGCAGTTGCCGACAGCTGGCACGTGAAAGGGACGGTTGTACACCCGTTTCAGCTTTATGGAATGATTCAGTGTATACGACTGTACCCAAATCGTGTATATGCGTTTACGAAAGCGCCACGTGTAAAGGGGGTTAAATTAGCCTGCCTGATCACCAATATTAATCTAATCCTAATCGAGATTATTGATCTTAACCCAAGCCTCAATTCAAACTTAATCTGGATACTCTCTATTTTTACGATCCCAAAACACAATTAATTGATTTTGTAATTATCCCAAAATTTTAACAACAAAATATCAAAAATATCCTTCACATCCCCAATTTTGGAATTTGATCAATTTACCATTATTTGAAAGTTTTTGAATGAGAAAAGTCAGATCTGAAGTCGAAATATTTTTCCAACCTCCAAAAGTCACGAATTTGACACAAAACTGGGATCAAGGGTAAAACAGTCATTTTTGCACACGAATTCGAACCTAGACAAAATTATACTCGTTGGAAAGCATTTTCAGCCTAGAATTTATTTTTGGGATCAAAAATTGATTTCGAGGAACGATGAATCAAGTGAGGTCCACTAAGGGCAATTTGGTAATTTTACTAATGTTTGGATTTCAAAGAGAATGTTGGCTGAAAGGAATTGGGATCGAAGACGTAAAGGTGCCAAGCTCAAGCCTCCAGAAGCTGCAAAGACCAAAAGAACATTTCTTGTGCAAATTAGGGTGTCTACAATTGCCCCTCTTTGTCAGAGTCGCATGCGGCGAACGACAAAGAAGACATAACCCTAATTTGTACCGTTCACTAAAAGGTTTTGCTTAAATCAAATTTATCGTCACATATTGAACTTCCAAGCTCATTTATTTTTTAAAAGAAAGACAAAAGTGGTCAAAAGAATGATTGCTTTCTCTGACAACCAAATCCATTCTTTGAGCAATTTGGGTTTGAGTGAGAAAGTTGCTGATGTGCATATTAGGCTAATGATTTCTGAAAGGACAAAGATCGGTTGGTTTGTCTAACCACCCAACCGATGTGAAAGGATATGATGAGATTTTTTTTTCTTTTTGTTTTCTGTGGAAGTTCAATATATAAAAAATAAGTTTGACTTTGAGCATCATTCTGCTCGTGAACTTAGAAAATCTGAGGACTATGACTTATTGAGTTGAGAATAATCCTCACTAGGCTACCTCAAAGGGTTGGACATGTCCCAACCTCATTTGGTTTCTATCGCATCATTGTTTGGGATCAAGTCTATTTGTAAGACAAGATCCAAACATTATAGCAATGCTTTTAACTCAATTGACACTTACAATTTGACTTTCTTCATTTCTTGATCTTTCTTTTCGCTTTTGCTACTTCGATTTTCTTCAGGAGTTTAATTCTTTCAATCATTCGAAACCTCCGTTTGGGGATAATTTCAGCAACTTTTTTTGGTAATTTGATCTTTGTGATGCTTTGACTAGCTTTCTCATCTTTCGGGTTGATATGCTGTCTTCTTGATCTCCACAACTTCTCATTTTCTTCTATCTGTTATATCTCAATAGATAAAGGAAAACAATGATAAAAGCATATTTTGCATGAAGATGGAAGTGCATAAAACGTTTTCCCCCTTTTTGTTTTCAGATTAACATGATCAAGATAATCAAGATACTTTCTTCAAATAATATCAAGAATTGAATACGACGGTCAAAGATGGAAAGACATTCTCAATTAGTCAAAGTCATTTAAGCTCATCCCCAATGATTATCAAAGTTATTACCATCTTCTTGCATCTTGAGGATTTGAACAAATGTCTTGCTTGGTTGAATCAACAATGATGAAGATGATAGTAGACCAAGCTGCTTAAAATACAAATGATGACTGAGTGACTGTCTTTGCTTTATCAATTCTGCTCCGAGCATGAATTTAAATAATGATTCGCTTCTTGTTAACAAATACCAAAGTATGCTTTATCATGGATTGTTCGCAATGGTAATTGATTTTTGTATTTATTTTTTTTTCTTTCTTTTTTTTTTTTAGAATTTGCTTCTCTTGAGCTTTGCAAATGCCAGATTCTACATCCATTTCACTTGCCAATGATTCTATAGATTTTCCTACCATACGTGCATTTTTTGATTCTCCATGACTAGCTCTCTTTCTTGTAATACATTTCAACCGTACATTCCATCGTTATCGATTAATATCAGATTCATATCCTGCATTCACTAGATATTTCCTTGATTAAAGAGGACTTAAAACTAGGACGAAACGAAGGCTGAGTTCAGGATTTAAGATAGAAAGATATAAAGCTCAAAGCATTTTTTTTTTTTTGCTAAAGAATGGGTTAACCGGGTCATGCGCAACTTAAGAGAATGTCTCTTTTCAAAACTTTGGATTGTGACATGCCCAATTGTAAATATTTTCCGGCTTTTCTTTCCAACATTTGTTTTCTTTTCTTCAAACTTTCTTTTTCTTTTCTTTGATTTTCAATGAATTCTATTCATTCATTTTTTTTTCAAGTACTGCACATTTGTTTCTTCACTTTAAAGCATTTTCCTCTTCCCAAGAATTACCTTTGACTTTTGCCTTTGCCCCAGTTTGGGATGGATGATCCCGGTTTAAGTTAAAGAAAAGAAATACAAGGCTCAATAGGTCTAACTAGGGATTTAACATTTAAAGTTCTAAAGAAAGATGGCCTTAAATCATTTCAAACCAATATTTAATTCATGCAAAATATGTTCTTTCAAGTTTTGAATCAACGAGTTCAGGAAAAAGCTCTGCATAAGGAATGTAAGTTTCAGCCATATCCCCTTGATGTGCTTGTCGCCATACTCTCAAATTGTAGGAATCCGATATAGAATTTGCCCTAGTTAAGACTCTGATACTCCCCTTGACTTTTGTTGAGGGACTTCCATCTAGCATCCCAATTAAGCAACAAGGTCTACATCCCATTTCATTGCCTCTTGATAAGGCCAGTCAATGACTTCATATCAATCTCCCATTTATCTCGAAGATGGCATAATTTTTTTTTCCATTTTTTTGGAGGTCACTTTCAGTCTTAGAGTCCACAGATTCGATTTTCCCAATGTTTGGCTACACATTACTTTCCATGACATTTCACTAGGAAAGGCCCTCGAATTATCAAGAGCATATTGATATGAATGAAACCTAAAAAAGTTTTTCTATTTGAAATCAAATGCGACTAAAACTGAAAACAAGGATTCACATTGTTTTTCTTAAATCTCTTCCAAAGACCAGGATTGTACACTAGTAAAACATAATGCACACGTTTGTATAAAATGAAGAGATTATTTTTTTTTATTGCCTTAGATAATCTAAAGATTTGAAAACTGAAGTGTTTTAAGAAAAACTCTAGATTTGTCATCTTAGGCCTTAATTGTTTTTTTTTGAACCTTTTATAGATTCCTTTCCCAAGGTCGAAGGTCTCTAAAAAAACAAGAACCTTGGGAAAGGAGGATACGATTCATTCTTCTCTTGTTCTGACCAAGGTCATGTGCGATTCCTTGACCTCGTCGGTCTCTTTGTCATTTTCAATTTTCCTTCCTTCTTTCTCTGGTTGTATCTCGGACTACTCTTCTATCATTCCTTGAGGCTTTTCATCAAAGTAGAACCTCACCTTTGTCTCGATGGGAGCAATTAGCTGTGAGATGTTGTAATCCATTCCAGATGAAAGGATTGTATTGACTCTTGAAGTTCCTACCCCATTATGAGATGGTAAGAGATTCTGTGGCACCTCATTTGGGCATGGTTGTTGTTTAGGTGGCTCAATGACAATCTTTCCATAGTCAATCAAATCCTGGACCGCATGTTTCAGCGTCCAACATACATACGTAGAGTGTCCCGGTGCCCCCACATGCATGTCACACTTGAGATTAGGGTTATACCATGGATTTTTGTGCGCTTCCAAGTTTGGTGACCTTTGCGTCAGATATCTTCCTTTTAACAAAGTTGGAAGTAAAGCATACATACTCTTGGGAAGTTAAGTTAATGCCCTTTTCCTTCTATCTTGATACCGGTTATTGTATTGAGTCGGCTGATTTCCACTTGATTGTACTTGTTGAACTGGTTGAAAATGATTAACAGGTGAGGCCATTGCTAGGGGGTGGTGCTTGTTGGACATACAATGGCTGAGTGTTCTGGACAATATTCACTTGAGTATCATCTTCCTTTTTCTGACATTCTTTCTTCTCAACCACCCCCTCTTTTGACCGTTTCTTGCGCCACTCTGTGAGTTCATAGTTTCACCAGTATTATCTACAATTTTACCCAACTTGATGCCTTCTTCCACTTGGTCTACTACTTGTATCATGAAGGAAAATGTAGAATTAACTTGACCGATTAAGTGTCTATAGTAGGGCTGGCCTAAAGTTGAGACAAATGTAGAAATCATCTCCCATTCTAATATTGAGGGCCTAACCTGTGCGGCCATTTCTCTCCACTCATGGGCATACTCACAGACAGACTCATTGTTCTTCTTCTTTTGAGCCATGAGTTGGTAACGATCAGGTACTATCTCAGCATTAAACTTGTACTAAGCCATAAAGGTGTCAACCACGTCTTCCCATGAACATATCTTAGAGTGATCAAGGAGAGAAAACCATTTAAATGCTGGGCCAGTTAAATTGCGTTGGAATATCTAAATCAATAGTTTTTCATTGCAGCCATAAGTACACATGGCACCACATTACATCCTCAAATGTGCCATGGGACAACCTGTCCTGTTGTACTTTTCGAAATCAGAACATTTGAATTTTAATGGCATCCTGAGGTTTGGGAAAATGCAAAGATCCTTGAAGTGTGTAGTGCCATACGCCTCGATACCTCTCACTCGTCGAATCTCTTCTTGTAAACCTTCAACCTTGCTTAAAATTACTTTCTCCACAGATTCTTCTTGCTCCCTTAGTTCCTTTTCATCCTCATGATAATGGTGTTGGATAGGAACAACTGGTATTTGTAGTGGAGGAGGCAGAGGTGTCGCTACGGGTGACACTCGTTGTGGTGGCAGATTTGTAGGCTGTGAGGTCGAAGCTTGAAGAGTTGCAGGCTGTGAATTTGAAGCTTGAACTTGTTCAGATGTGACTTGAGGATATCTCTTCAATAGGAGTTCTAAGGAGTGATTAATAGAAGTCAAATGGCGTTTCATTTCATCAACCTCCTCTCGGGATACGGTTGTTTGCTGCTCAACTTCCTGAGACATCTTTGATATTAAGAGATAATGACTTCTAATAGTCACAGGGAACCTTTTGGGAGCAATTGTGAAGGTTAAATGTCGTCTCTTGTAAGGCAAAGAAGCTTCAAAGAGTATAAATAATGCCAATGGATGCCGTGGACTGTAGAATGATGGATGCCAAATGACCAAATCTTATCTAACTAGGTCAGGTGTAAGGATGAGCTACCTTAACCCTATCTAACTCGAATGGAGTGCATGCCTTAAATGACCCGGCCCTAGTCCTATCTAACTAGACTGGGGTAAATGGAATATGTAAATGGGTTTCCCAGTCCTATCTAACCAGACTTGGGTGAATGAATGAATAACGTGGGCTAGTCCTATCTAACCCGACTAGGATATATGAATGGAATGAAAAGTATGAACTGCACCAGTTCTATCTGCCAATACTAGGAAGAATGGATGAATGACCAAGTCCTATCTATCCAGACTACGATGAATGAATTAATGCCCCAGTCCTATACATCCAGACTAGGATGAATGAGTGAAATGGGTGAATGGGTTGCCCCAATCCAATCTAACCAGACTGAGGTGAATGAATGAATGATATAACCTAGTCATATCTAACCAGACTAAGCCAATGAAAATGTGATGCTCGAGTACTATCTATCCAGACTGAATCAATCACTTGAATGAAGTGCAAAGACCTATCTAACCGGTCTAAGACACTGAAAATGTGACGGACATTACATGACCTTTCTAACCAATCTGAGACACTTGAAAATGTGAAGGATATGCCTAGACCCATCTAACCGGTCTAAGAGACCAGAAAATGTGATGGACATGTCTAGACCTATCTAACCGATCTAAGACACCTGAAAATAAGAGATGTGAACAACATGCCTAGACCCATCTAGCCGATCTAAGACACCTAAAAATGTGATGGACATGTCCAGATCTATCTAACCAGTCTAAGACACCTGAAAATATGATGGACATGTCTAGACCTATCCAACCGGTCTAAGACACCTGAAACTGTGATGGACATGTCTAGACCAATCTAACCGATCTAAGACACCTGAAAATGTGATGGACATGTCTAGACCTATCTAACCGGTCTAAGAAACCTGAAAATGTGATGGATATTTCTAGACATATCTAATCAATCTAAGACAGCTGAAAATGTGATGGACATATCTAGATCTATCTAACCGGTCCAAGACACCTGAAAATGTGATGGACATGTCTAGACCTATTTAACCGGTCTAAGACACCTGAAAATGTGATGGACATGTCTAGACCTATCAAACCAGTCTAAGACACCTGAAAATGTGATGGACATGTCTAGACCAACCTATCTAAACGGTCTAAAACCGACCTATTTAACCGGTCTAAGACACCTGAAAATGTGATGGACATGCGTAGACCTATTAAACCAGTCTATGACACCTAAAACTGTGATTGACATGTCTAGACCTATCTAACCGGTCTGAGACACTTGAGATGTGAGGTCCGATCGTATCTAACCAGATTAAAGCAAGAGGTTTGACCCTATCTAACCAGGTCAAAACAAAAGAAAAGGGTGTTTGCTCCTATCTAACCGATGCAAGACCAAAATGAACACACCTATCTAACTAGATCCAGACACAAAGATTGTATCTAACCAGACCAAGGTAAGAAACAAGATGCTTGGTCCTATCTAACTAGACCAATGTGGAATGCTTGACTTTATTATGAAACGATTGATTTTAATGATATTTTGAAGAGACAATTTTTTTTTTTTTTGATGAACTAATATGACATGATGCATTTGAAGATGGATAGATGATTACAGAACCTACTATTATGAAATGGGTCGCGGGTCATGGACCCTAGACCATAATGAGTAAGTTTGCCCAATGGGTCCAACTGGGGACCCATTCTAAAGTGGACTCAAAATGAATATGGACTTGGACCGCGGCTCAAACCTTATGGGTATGGACTCTATGAATGAAATAGATCATGGGTCACGGACCCTAGACCATAATAAGTAGGTTTTCCTAATGGGCCCAACTGGGGGACCCATTCTAAGGTGGACTCGAAAATGAAAGCAGGTTCAGACCACGGGTCCAAACCAGAAGGACTCGGTATGTATGCTTGAAAAAAGATTTTTTTTTTTTGGGTATAAACATTTATGAATTATCACATATTTGGCTTATTATATTTCAAAGTTCGGACCCAACACAAGTTCCCTAATACTCCGGTTTTATATGACCTAAACCGGGTTCTATATGCACATGGGGTTCACGGTTATGCATCTAAAGGATAAGGGAACCCGAAACCGGTTGAA